>JACAXG010000022.1:1495268-1780503 GCA_018881555.1 Amblyornis subalaris
TGTTTTCTTTAATCGAGGGAATTGTCCTGGCTTCTGGGCTGGGCAAGTGGTCCCTTTTGTCCTGAAGTACCGTCCATTCTGCGTCATTACCGTGGAATGCAGCTGAACAGATAACTCTCTGTTGTTCTTAAGTATCGCCCATCAATTCCCGGCCAGCCCCTCCCCAACTACACAGCCTCCCTGGTACCCCGGGGGGGGAAAGGAAACACATTTTTAATTACTTTTTTTCCTAACCCATAACACTGCCCTGGCCATAAAATTCATCTAATTATCTTATTCTGAAAGTCATGGGCCACACCAATGCTAATTCCTTGTACTACTTAGTAGTCAGCATGTGCTTAGTTTACAAGGCAATATGGATCCAACAGACCACACTGGCTTCTTCGGCTCTGTGGCAGCCAATAAAAGGAATTCCGCTGCAGAATAAACTTTCTCCATCCATTAGTCTTTCCTTGTGCTTGCATATAATATTCATGCTTACGAGTGAGATGTGTTCACACTAAGAAGAGTTCCTAAAAGATGTGGCTAAAAGTAAAAAAAAAATTGCAAAAAAAATCTTGTAGTATGGGTTAGAAGCTTATTTGTAAACTTTATAGCTTAACTAAATGTTTTTGATTTAATAAAAGATAATAATCTTAAATTCGACTTAACTGCATTGCTTAGCAATAGCATGCCCCTTGAATTGTAAGCCAGATACAGCTTGTATTTCCTCTGCAGATGTTTGCAATGAAAAAAAAAAAATTACTTTCAAATACTCACATAGATATTAATTTATATCTGAAGTTGAACTTTATCACAGTGAAATGGTTGRTAGTTTTGCAGTGAATTCTGTGCGAGCAGCATCATGCACTAACATTTTTATTCAATTGTATCCATCAACATTTGTGCATAGAAATCCGTGCTGCTTTCAGCTGCCATCTTCTATCCCAGTTCTTTGAACTTTTAACCTTTGAAAGTTTGTTGACAGGCTATAAATTCGTGAAATAACAGGAAGCTTTGTTGACACAGCAGTAGGCATGTGGTTGAGGGGATGAGGGTGTCAGTATGCACCTGATTTCATGATGACATGGAAAAGAGATGTGGTTGAGGTGTGTATTCACACCTGGGAGCTCAGCAGGGTGCACATAGACACCGAATCTCATGAGTGGAGTGTAGAGAAACACAGTTTTTTATATTTTTGAGATGAGTACTATGATTTCTCCAGAGTCCGATAGAAGACAGCAGCAGCTCAGAAAGGAAAATGCGTGCCCCATATTTGACCCCACATAGGCCTTGTTGCAGTGAGTTGCAATGGAGGATGTGTGATGACAGCAGTCTTTGCTGATAAGTGTGTTACCTCCTTCAGCACAAATCGAATGGGAGATTTGGGTTGACACAGCAGAGGAGCAACTCTGTGAGAGGAGCACTGATGTCTTGGGCTTGTAAGGACTTCTAAATATCATCCTCGGTGCATAAGACCCTGCAAAATGTAAATATTTCTCTTTGGTAGCCTTTGATGGTTAGGAGATGTGAGAGGTGGGAATTGAAGGAGCTGAATATTTGCCCAGTGTGAAACTGCAGCTTCTTCTGGAGGCAGTTAGGGGAAGGTGAATCCTGTGTGACACAGACTGAGCCACGGGTTTACTGTGCAGGTACTTCAGTGTGTGTCTGTATGAATTTTAAAAAGATAGTATATTTGRGGAGATTCCAGTAAATGTGCTGATTTGTTGTAAAAATAGTAAGTTGTCTTTGAAGGTCTAGGTTATGTGTTTTCTCTTGTTCTTTTCAATCTTACAGTTCATACATATGCACCATGTACATTTTAGAGGCGACAACGTCTAGAAGTCTCATGTTTCTGACAGTGAAAAATGTTTTTACAGTTAACAAGAGAAAATTGTTGATTTTCATCACTGATAAAGGAAAAGAAACTTTTTTTTTTCACAGTGATTTGCAAACACCAGCTACTCCAGGGCAATATTTAGATACTTACTAAAGAAAACATTTTACCTGTGAMTTTGCATTAGCTTCTCCTAAAAAGGTAATTATGTGAAATTGTGATTTCTGAACCTGAGAGACCAGTCCTGAATTCCACAGTAGTTGAATGCATGTGTTTACTATTACTTTGTCACATGTTTGTTTAATCACATCAGTTAATATTACATTGCAAGCCCACTCCAGGTTCATTTTGTTTGGATTTTGCTATAGTTTATTTTTGCACRTGTTACATTATTAATGAGCCTCTGAGTACTTTGTCATGTATATTGCATCATGGAATTATTAATTTATGTTTATTTTTCCTGCCTGTTTCCATGTATGTTCAACATGTGCAAATTCCAATCTTTTACTGGAGCAATAAAGGAGATTATTTTACAGATTATGTTAAGYGTTATTCTGAATGCTATTCTAAAGACATGTACAAAACTTCACCCCTAGTTCTATCTATGGCTTCCAGCTGCAATCCTCATGACCAGCAAGCTATTTTGTATCCTCTGGTTGTAGTCTCCAAGATTGTCTTTATTTGCATATTTTCCCTTGGACCACCGCTGTTGGCCTTTCTGCTKCTTCATCAGATTTGTCATCCAGATTCTCCAGTAAAGACACAGCAATCCTGCAGACAGCTGCTTGGGGGTTAAGGACCCATACTGACTTCCAGGAAATTCCCTTTCCAGGACGATTATGGCCTTCCTCTCCTAAATATGGCTTTGAGTGTGCTAGTCATCCAATACCAAATAAGAGCTGTGATGAGAGGTAGAACATGCTTAGGCAGGATGGTGTCCTTCACTGCTAATTCCTACAGCCCCTCAGAAGTGAGTTTGTGTGAATTCAGATTCATTAGCAGTTCTGAACTTCTTCATGCCCTCATGGGAACATCAAAAGGCATGTTCTGGACAGAAATTTTACTTCTTGATGAGTTCCCGCTCAATCAGAGCTGATGTTTCACAAGGAAAGAAGATGCAGACTGTCATCTCTCATGGCAACTTTGTACTGTCCATGCCAGCAGTGGTCCAAGCAGTTGCTTGCACTTTGGCTCTCACAGGGTCTCCTGGGCTAGCCTGCTTTCCAGAACAAGTAGAAACTACCTCATCAGGGGCTCATCTGAGCTGTCACAGCCATCGGCAATATGGCATTTTTAAGCAGGAGTATTGGTGCTGTTCAATGTAGCAAGTGGTATTTTGGCACACACTTGCATAGACACTCCATCTCAGGCTCAAATATCTACTAAATAATTTTGAATTTGTAGGGCTGCATAGAATCAGAACCAGTCCCTGGTAAACTGCTTTCAGTATGACGACAGATGGAAAAAAAAATAGAAAATATGCAGTAAAGTTTCTCAGCTCGCAAAAAGCAAAAAAAATTCCCATTCTTTCCAGAGAATCCTACATCCATCGCACAACTCAGTCCTCACAGTATTTGCTTTGTCTGCCAGTTCAGGACAGCCATAGGCCCACAGATCACATCTTCAGGGGTAATATTGAGGAAACATGGCCATGTTTGCCACTGGCCTAAGGCATGACACTGATTAACACCCACTGACGCTCTCCTCTGGAGTACCTTGGCTTTTCCGTGCTAACCTTGGGAGGACGAGCAGAACACCGAACCAAGCCTGTCAATAGCTCTTTCGCAGTTGCTGTACAAGGTTACAGTAAATTGGATTATAAGATCTTTCTGAAACTAGAGTTTTCATTTAATTTTAAACTTTCTCCAGTATCTAATGCACTTCCTTTTCTTTCCAAAAAAATGAACAATAGATCCTCATGTAACACCGAAAGTTTTTGAAATGAGGGATAACAGCACATCCATTAGAAGAAAATCTCTAAACCATACTAAAGCTATCCTGATTTTAATGGTCAATGTTCTCAAATAATTTCCCCCTGACTGGATATTTAATAGGAGAGATTTATTTCATTTTATTTATGTAAGGTTCTGGCCTGTGCCACATTAAAGACCATGTGCTACACTGTGTAGCCAGGGAATCGCCTGCAAAAAGGAATTGTGAGCAGAGATGGAGAATCAGTTTTATTCTTTAGAGGACCAAGCACAGATTGTAATGGTTGCTGAGGGAGATGGTACAGCTCACAGCTTGGAAAAACAATTGCACTATCAGGAAGGAAAGGAGCCACAAACTATGTTAGCGAAAAATTAGAAATCTGGCTAATAGTTTGGATTTGTGAAGAGAGCTGAATTTGATGTTTTACTAATGTAGATAAAAGCTAGGATCTAAAATAGAGAATTATAGGAGAAGACTACACACTTTTTCTCTGTGTTAAACATGGGATGATACTGTGACACATTAAAGAGGCATGAGAAGGAAAGACGGAGTCTGAAATGGAGAGTGCTTACAGGGATATCAGCAAAGAGATGAAAATTAAAACTAGATGAGAATAAGGTTACCCAGGGACTAGGGTTAGATCACCTCAGTGAATTTACCATAAATTCTTGTTGGGATCTGCTTCTGTCTTTCTTGATTCATGTAAAAATTTCTTCATACTGCAGGTTATCTCTTCTCACAGTGAAGGAATAAAAAGTATGCCTAAAGGGATCCAGGTCACCCATGCTTTTGGAGGAATCATCAACATTTATGCACTGCAGATGTTATATTTTCTGTGAGATTGGTATGCATGAATATGTGACCATGAATACCACATGGTTTTCTGAAATACAAGTGAATTTTGTGATATTAAAGTGTAGCACAGGATGACTGTTTCCTTGATCCTAGCTATGGAAGAAAGAGAATTAAAAATATGGGGTTTTTTAATGACTTGTACATCCATTTTAATGAAAACATTCTGTTTTAATATGATGAGTATCTAGAAATAGTATGAAAATATTCTCTTGAGCTGAACTGAGCAGCATTAGTACTTCAGAGTACTTGTCTTGGCAGCTGTGAAAAAACCTAAAAGTCAGCAGTAGTCCAGCTGACTGTTTTAACTGGAAGACCCTGTGAGAGAAACACCCAGCTGACTTAAAAGAGATTCTAGATTTAAAAAGGAATGTTAATTTCTTTAAAACAAGACCAGGAAAATGTCCATGTGAGAAGATAGGAGTCATACTTACGAAGAACCTAATGCCCTTGTGTATCCTTCTCATAGTTTGCATAATCCAGCTTCTTTCCCTTACAAGACTTTGATTTCCACATTTTCCAGTTGTCACGCTCACGTTGCTTACAGTACTGATGTAAATCAAAGTGACGTAAAGGAGCAGGACAACCTCCTTCTCAGCTGAGCAACTCAACAACAAGATTAGAGATCAGGTATCTCTTGTGTTTAGCTTGATGGATCCCCAAATCTTTCCTTGCTGCCCGTAGGAAGGACTCTAACAACACAAAGATATTTACTCAGAAACCCCACACCACCATGGCTGGGGTTTTCTCCTTAATGATGAGGTTGATATTTCCAAACTGTCATGCTGACGGTTCTTAGAATTTACTAGTCTCATTTCTGAAACCAGTTGTTTCACCATCATTTTAAACTTGAAAGAGCCCAAGAGATTGGATATGCTCTGATCATGACCAATACACTTACCTGACAAATGGACTTTGAACCAAAAGGTTTTGTTTTTTGTGTTCCAGGTGGCCTGAAGTGTCTAAGTGATCAGTTCAGGAAACATAGCAAACTTTTAGGGGCACCTAAGGATTTGATGTTATGAGTCTACAGAAAGTTTTCACTTCTGAGGTGCCTCAGCAGTATAGTTGGAGCTTTCCTTCATTTCTTTCTGAATGTGTCTGAATTTTGCCTGAGGCTCCTACATGCTTTTTAGGATCTGTTCCATGAGCTTCAGATATGCAGAAGACTTTAAAAGGAGTATCTATATGTTAAAAAAAAAATCAATCAGGAATGTCCATGTAAGGTATCACAATAATAATTTTTGTTTTCAATGTTCAACAGTGAGCTTAACTATTTCCATGGGGCAAAACCCTCAATAATGAAATCACCTCAGGCTTGATTTCAAAAACTAGCATTGCAGAACAGCTATGGATTTCAGTGCCTCCACCACTAAATCTTCTTATGAGAAACAGCCAAGGAATAAATGATATTTGCTTACTTAACGGAGATAAGAACCGATCCCAGAGCCCAAGTTAATAGAAAGCTGAAGCCAAGACATGGTATTAAGAAGATGTGGTGTTTCCTCATAAGGACAATGGTGGGTTAACAGCTCCTTCTGACTGGAAGAGTCCTTTGATCTATTCCATATAAAGACACAGGTACATTCCAGCTTTAAATATATACCACTTATAACTTCAATGCAAGAAAACTTTAAAAATTTCTTGTCCGCTGCTAATGGATAATGTTTCTGTAAGAGGCTTTCTGGGAGTTTGCAGAGACACAGATACACCGTGGGTTTATTTATTAAGTCCTGCAATAAGGACTACTTTGGGACCACAGGAAGAAAGAAGAAAATCTGAGCTCGTCGAACCAGATCTCAGATTTCTAAATCCGGTAGAATAATATGTGAAACACTTTGGTAAGTTTCAGAATTAAACTCACCATAGGAATTAAAGATTCACATTATTAATCTTAAGAAATAGATATAATTTTTACCAAAACATTGCAGTGGAGTGTAAGCAGTTGTTCATTATCTGCTGGATGGTAAATTATGTTCTGCCAGAAAATAATGTTTCTCTTATCAACACTTTCTACTTAGTAACTGAACTTTAGCTCCTGTAGGAATAAGTAGGATCACTGATGAGAGTTATTCACGTTTTCAAAGTCCTATGAATAACATGATGATGTGATTTCCTGACTAGATGTAACCCAGGAGCATTTATTCATTCATGCACTGAAGAATAGCTGATAGTGATTAAATGTAATCCTATAAATTTGCTTCTATTTGCTACGAGGCTCAACCCACTCTCTGTGTTTTAGCAGTGACTTAACTCTCCTGTAGACCTTCAGATTCCCAGGTTATAGGGGGGGTCAGTAATTCACACTGAATAGTGGGTGCAATGGTAACGAGGCAGTATATCCGCCCCTTCTTTTCAGAGTTTTTAAGGAAACATCTTTCTGTGTGCCCAGATCAAGCAATTTTTTGTTGTAATTCCCCCCAGGGCTGTTCTCCAACCATAAAATATTGGGCAGACAGGACAGACCTTTAATACTAGGTTGCATTGTCTGTACAAGGCAGTAAGTTTGGTCATTGATGCACTCCCAGAGATGAGCAACCATTTATTTTAGTATTATTATACATTAAATGAGCTGTTAATTTTCCAATTTATTTAAAATTCATATGTTTTGCAGCAATCATATTTTATGTCTCACCTTTGCTTGGTATCAGG
Source organism: Amblyornis subalaris (assembly GCA_018881555.1). Classification (NCBI taxonomy): domain Eukaryota; kingdom Metazoa; phylum Chordata; class Aves; order Passeriformes; family Ptilonorhynchidae; genus Amblyornis; species Amblyornis subalaris. The sequence continues at coordinate 1,502,521 of JACAXG010000022.1, forward strand.
TCCAAAGTTAATAATAAGAAGTTGTTTCAAACTCTTTGCATTGTTAAATAATCCTTGTATTTTTACTGTAGTTTTCTTAACAAGTCCCTTTCCTCTAGAATCCCTCCAGGCTGAAACACTCCAAACCTCTCTGCAATTTTGCACAGGAAAGGCTGGATTGGCCCAGTGTAATCAGCTTGAGGGTATTTGAGTTTGTATAGTATCTGTGCCAGCACGTCTGCATGGGCATATTATTATCTTGACACCTTTTTTCCAACAACTTTCAGTACAAAACTAGTCTTGTGTTTGTACATGTGTATATCTCTCCCATCATACATGTATTACATGTATAAACTTTATTAATAACTTCTAGAGCCACTTGAATTCTCCACTTCATAAGTGTAAGACAATGGCTCTGTAACAATGCACAGAACTTAGCAAATAATTCCTGTATTTGACATGCTTTTTAATTTCTAAAGTTATAAAGATTCATTCTTCTCTTATTCCTCTAAGTAGAAGCAGAAAATAGATACCTGTTGTAACAAGTTCAACTACAAATAAACTTCTTGGAAATGTCTCTAGTGAAATCTATGCTATTTTTGCTCCACATCTRGATTACTTCACTTTAATAGCAGAAAATACTTTTAAAACTCTGGGAAAAATTGGGGTAGGCCRCTCAGACATCTCCTTTCTAAAAGTTGTCCAGCTCCTCTCTGCAGTGGTACTCACTGATCTTTTGGGTTGCTTCTTTTAATCCACATCAGATGGCTTCACCTATATTGAACTTTCAATGATTCTTTGTTGTCCGGAACCACATCGCACCCAAACTCTGGAAAACACCTCATTGCCTGGCTGTTAAACAGTGTCGAGAATGAGAAGCAGATCGTCTGCTGCAAACAGAGGATGAAGCATCCCAAAACGTTTTGCTCCACTCCTGGTAGTCTCAGTGATATTTTGGCAAACACAGGTCATTAAGTGGGTGTAAATCCCCTCCCACAGTCCCTGGGAGTGAGAGATGAAAGAAACTGCTGCCACCTCTTTCTTCTGCAAGGAAACACCTTTGCCATCAGAGCACAGAGAGCTTGCTGCTACCTGAGCCACAACACATGCACCATCCACTTTCTGACTTCTGTGAGACTGAAAATCAGAYGTGTCTTAACCATGTCAGTTAAGACAAGTCTAAGTTAACTCAGACCTATCGTAAATGTCATCTCACTCCCATGTTTCTGCAGAAAAATTGTAGAAYTGTGGCCAGAGATGAGTTACAGTGTGTCAAACACGTAAATTTAGACACAGTCATGTCATGCAGGTGATTTGATTCATCCTATGTGTTGCATTGAGGTAGTCCATACACTCTTCGCGTAAGAGAAAATTGTTAAGAAGTGGTGTGTCCTCAGAGGCAATACATTTATTTTTGGGGTTGAACTTAGAAGACTATGCATAGTCTCAGCACTGTTTAAACTTCTTGCTCTGCTTGCTTATCCGTGTGATCCAGTGTGTTAAAAATATCTTTCTTTCCCACCTCTACTCCCACCTCTTCAAAACTGAGCCCAGAAAGTCTGACACAGCTAACGACAGTGCAATTGGGTAACCTGTTTCTATGATATTTGGCAGCATTGTCACAGAAGACAGCAATGCATGCAGGGGACTATAACTAGAAGGACAGTATATTTTATGGAAACAGAATGCAATTATTCAGCTCAAAATTAATAAGTTACCAGCCACAGTTGTTCCTTCATCACCAAGCTGTTCTTCTTTACGGACAGGAAATAGAGAGGCCTTGGGCTTATGTCATATCTTGAGGAAGCTGCCACGTGTCTTTAAGGACCATAAATGGCAGAACCTTGGTTTTATGTCTCAAGGCTGATGTCCATTTTTTATATATGATTAATGTGTTTTACAAATAGTACTTTGGCCACAGAAGCCATCCAGAAGTGGGAGGATATTTGTCAAAAAAAAAAAAATCCGAAGAGCGCAGAGGAATGAATGGATCTGACTAAGATTTGGGAACAGATATTGCATTTTCCTTTGAATGTCTAGATTTGTCTTTTGTGTGTTTGAAGGCTGGTGCAAAATAAATCAGGGATCATAATAAACATGTTTACCAACTTACACATATAGAAGTCTCTGAGAGCAAATTTTCTGTGCTTTGTTCCAAGCACACTCAATTAAAAACCACACCTTTGAACATGTTCATTAGTTTGTATACCTCTTGTTCTGTAATGTTCTCTTATGGATATGTCAAATCAAGCAAAAGTGGATTATGACCTGGTCAAACAGTTTGCAAAGATCATCTTTGAATAGTAGGTATGGAATTAAAAAAATGGGAATAAATTTGTTGAATGCTTGATGTAGCTGACATTTGAAATTATTTAATTAATTCCTAGTCACTTGTTTCAACTGACTTAACTAATAGTGCTTTCTGAACTGAGACTAGAAAATGTCTCCTTTTTAGCCACTCATCTTCAGCTGTCAACACGTACAGGAACAATTGTTACTGTCAGAACTGACATGAAACATCAGCTACAATCCTGAATTAACTTCCCTTTGGATGTCTCTCAAACTGCTTTTACAAGCAGCGATCCAGTCTCTTTCTTAATTCCACAGACTTAGTTCTTATGKTTTTTTTTGKTTTTTTGGGGTGGGTTTTTTATGGAATTTGTTCTTTATTTATAGTATTTTATTTGCCATTCTCTCTAGCGTCTAGTCTGCATGGCATATGTAAATTCCTGTGAGAGCCTTGCAGAACGGGAAGAGAGGAATTGTGGCATTTGTCAAGTAAATCTCAGAGACTGACKCTGAGAGGCTGTGAAAGGAAGGAAGAAATGGAAGCAAAATTTGTGCTTTGCTCAAACAAGCATTAATACCAACCTTCTTTACTGTCTGAATTTATARTGAACTCTCCACTGATGGTCTCATACTAATTACTTTGACTGTATTCAGGTAAGGGCGGGGATGGTTCTTAACCCTGACATCCTGCAGATGAGCTGTAATGAACACCCAGGTCAGGCGGTGCATCCTGCATGGGACATGATTCCTTGAAACGTTTAACTGCACCAAAAGAATCACCGAATGTGACCAAAGACAGCAAATCTTATTTCGTTTGATAATCTTGCTCTTAAAACAAGTTATGTCTAAATGTGGTTCAGCAACACGTGGACAGTGATTCTCCACCTCTTGTTGAGACCTGGTATGCATCCCCCTTCTGTTCCATCTGTAGCTGGGCCTTGGAAACTGGAAATCTAAACATGAGAGCAGGTAGGGAAAGATGGTGCAATTCCTGGGATGGAGACAGCATGGCACAACATATTTTCCCACAAGTTAGATGCTGCTGGAATGACCAACTTGATTGCAGGGTCAAAAGAGGCTTGGTTTAGATTTTCTAATGATAACTTCCAGCTATCAACTCAGTCTAATGAGGTGATAACTGTATCCTTAAATCTATATACTGAAAGGCCAGGGACGCAACATTTTACAGCAAATCATATCTGAGCATGATTGCCAAGTTGTTTGGTTTTAGTTGGATAGAATGACACATCCACAACTTGTGAGTTTAGTGGAAGTTTCTTCATAGATTTCTACGGCTTTGATAGAATGTGATATTTGGGCTGAATGGGCTGGATGACATAGCATTCTGATATTGTAGAAGGAATTATTCACAGTTAAATGGTAGTGAAAATCCTATGTAAATTGTTGTGTTTCTCAGCTTCTTTCTGATGCCCTGACTGTTAAAGCAGAATATATATGTGTATATAAACTACTGCTGGAATTTACCTGCAGGACAAAATACATTTGCTCCTGAGAGAAATCCAGGTGCATCTCAGACAAGATACTGAATACCACTATTGCCTAAGATGGCGAAGGGACTGGAGGAACATTTCATTTAGTCCACATGTAGCAATTTGAGGGGTTTATCCTTCCTGTCCTCATCTCTGCTTGTGCTCATGCTGACTGAAAGCAAAGGGCTAGAGTTTCATCTGGAGATACTTCAATAGCTCCCAGATGAGGTACCTTAGATGGGCATTAGGCCTGATGGAACAACTGCTGTAAACTTCAGTAAATGACAGGAGAACCAGAGCCATTCATGATGGTTAATACAAGTTGCTGGCAGACATTCATTACACACATATTAAATAAACACATATAAAATCAGATTTTTATATATATGCACAGTTTTTATATATATAGATCACACTTTAAATTAAACACGTACAAATCATAGGTCAGGCTTGTAAGAGGCAACATTGAATTCAGTGGAAGAAAACTGGGATATAGAGGCTTTTAAACTTATTTCTGCTTTAACCTACTTGGTTGTTCCTCCTCGGAACAGAATTTGCTTCAGTGAGAATAGTCAGGTGACTAATGACTGCACTCCTAAGAAAAAGATTTGAGAATAGATTGTTTGAATCAATAAGTGAGCAATCTTTAGATCTCTGAGTATATAACCAGAGAAAAAAGATGAAGTAACTATGATTTSTCATGCACTGCATTTTTGTTTTTCGTTTGGATGAACAAGCACACATACTTAAAGAAGTCTTTGCCAATAGCAATAAAAGACTTTGTGCCAGACTGCTATTGCTTATATTATAATATTACATTGTGACTGGAGTTGTATTTCTTGTATTTGGTACTTTTGTTTGTGCATTGTTAGRTTTGGCTGGCTACAGTACTAGTGTACTCAGGGCTGGCAGATTCTTTCACTCATTTTAAAGTGTAAATATTCATTTTCACAAAGAAATTATGCCTTTTTGGGCATAATGAATTCAAAATCTCAGCTATGCCTTATAGACAATGGTTAGAGGAGAGAAAGAAGGGAGGAGACTCCTGCTAAGAATTTTTTTTGTACCTATAGTTACTGTATGAAATGAATGAAGCTAATTAGAGGCCGACATTCTGATGTCTGTTGTAAGTATAAGCCAGACACTTTTATGAGAAGAAAAACAATACTGAATAAGCAAAATTTTTCTTTCTTTTTTTTTAAATTCATTTTTGAGTGGAAAAGTGTTTCAGCTGGCAGAAACCAACACAGATTTATTAATCTCCATAGAATTTCTCTGGCTAACAGGGTTTACAACTGAGAAACCTATCCAGAACTTAAATTTCTATTGTCTTCTTTTCATGAGAAAGAAAAGCAGATTTGTCCCTTTTTGTCCCTTCTGAAAAAAACAACAAAAACTCAAGAACAAAAAATTCTTACTAGTCTTTTCTCTAATCATCTAGATCAGAGACATGTTGTCTTACATCTATTTCACCTCACACATGCCTAAAACCCTAGGCACCACACCTTGGAGAGCCCTTTGTGCTTCTGGAGCACAGAGGCTGGCATTTCTTATAATCTGAGGTGCATTTGAGAATTAAAATTGGACTCATATTTCAGGGAGTCCTACCTCTCTACAGAGTACCTGCCTTGCAACCTGTATTTCCTGCAGTGGCACCATCCTTTAGAAAGTTTCTTCACTAATAAGTTGTACCATCTGTTGGGCAATTTGCCTAGATGCCATTTTGCAAGCAGCACTCCTGTATTTAGTCATGTTGTAATGTGCACTAATAGAGCAGATAGACACCTGTCTCGCTTTTCCCTGTGTTTGATGAGGTTGGGGGGAAAGAGCTTTGTGTGTTTTACTTTTCTCTATTCCTTTTAATAATTTCAATCTCGTTTTTGCTTCCTCTGTCTAAAACATAGAGAAGGTTCTGAGATTAACCATCTAAACACATCCTAAAAAAAATTAATTTTTTTTCTTTCTGACTTTCTATTTATTAAGGAGAGGAGACAGRGGGGGATGATAACTGGAATTTTACATTTGTTTTCTTTCCCCTAAAACCATGTYGGTATACTCAGGAAGGTTTCTGACTCGTGCTGTTTCACTTAGGGCCTTTTTCAAACATTAGTATTTTCTTTGCATMCAACCAGTTTTATCTAAAATCACAAGAATCACTCAAACTGGCCTCACAGAGAACAAAATGACACCACGGGTTTCTCGCTGAAGCATTAAGTCTGAGGGCAGCTACTGCCATTCCATATACCCAGCTGGGACACAGCAAAGGTGTTCCCAGATCCATCCAAGCCCTGCAGGTCATGGGACTGTCACTCTGCACACTTGCAATGCCACATGCGTGTGTGTCTTCTTCTGGATCTGTGATGCTACTRGTGTCCTCTGGAGGATAACCAGTAACCCTTCAAATTGGTAATAATCTGCTATAAAGTACAAGGTACCTCTGGGTGGTAACATTCACCACACCTGCAGTGAAATATGCCAAGGTGAGGATCTTGTGTCCTTGCTGAGTAGCTGGCAAAATCGTACTACTAAGCAACAGCAGGAAAAACCTTGTTGAAAATTAATTCCTCTTTTGTCTGTCTGGATGGTTTTTATCACACCATGCCCCTTTCATCTGGGAAAAGCAAAACAAAAACTCATTTAAACACCCTGTAAAAACTAAAACTTGGAGTTAGTATAGTGAAACAAAAGTCTGTCAGGACTTTAAGGTTCTTACAAAGGGCAGCTGGTAAGACAGAAAACATCTAATTAGAATTAGGGCAGATACAAGATAGAGGAGCACATGCTTATTCTAATCCACTCAGGAGGGCTGTCCTATCCACTCTTTCTTCCCCTCTCTCTTGCATCAGCCAAAATGCTGCTTTAAGTAGCAGTGCAAGATGTAGGTTCTATAAACATAGCACTGCTCCCAGCTTTGAGAACCGACACAGGTCAAGAGGAAAGTGCAGTACTCACAGCTGACCTTTCGGAGCACTGTATGGAAAATGAYTGACAGTTTTCATTTGGCTTAAATCTTCAAGGGCTATGAGATAGTGTAACACAAAGTCATTTCTCATTCAGTCCCTATAGGGACATTAAATGTTTCATATTCAGTCAAAAGTCACTGAAGTTATAAAACTCATTACATTCTATTTTAATTATATCCATTTTTTTCYCCTTTTCTTCACTAGGTAGCAATTATTGGTGAATATATATATTCAAGTTAATCTGCATTTTCTTTCTAGTCTGAAATCTAATATGCAGTTGCATTAAAATTAGTCTGTTACCAAGAGAATACTACAATAAAAACCGGTAATAATGAAATAATTCTGTTTGGATTTAATATAATTCCATATTAAATGCATTAAGGCTTCTTCCATAACCTCTTTCCTCSTTTGATATTTTTCTTTTCCCTTTTTGGTGCTGTTCACCAGCACAGCTCATGAACGTAAAATCTTATCAGTGTCTTCAGGGTGTGAAGAACATTACTGCACACAGACTAACCAAAAATAGGTTGTACTCTTAAAAATATCTATGCTGATATTTGTGACTGACCAATAAACCTCTAAAATGGAAGTTGGCTGAGAGGAGATGGGTGCCCATGAAGCCCAGGGAATAACACAGGGTGYGACTGACCACAGCTGCTGCAAAAAATGTGAGTTTTATCTCAACACAAAAAGGGGAGGGGAAGGTGCCTTTGTTGTAGATAAACAATTATCAACATTTAAGTAGATCAACTGGGGATGTAAATATTTGTCTCTGTGGTCATTAGAGTGGTTACATCTCCCTGAGTTAGCCAGAGCAGCACAGGGAGAGTGAATATAAAAACTGAGCTAATAGCAAAACAATTTCAAAGAAAGCAATGGCCTTGTGCTGGCTTCAACTCATGTATTCCTTTCTGGCAATTGGGAAGTGTCAAGGGGGCTCAGTCTGCAGCACAGATGTACTTGGTGTGTACAACTCATGTGAATTGGGCTGTGCAAGTGCTGGAAGGGGTCTTTGGCTTAAGAGGAAGCAAATGCTTGTTGCCACAAAAAACCCATTGTCCCATCTCTAGCATGGTTATAGAAAGAAGAGACAACAGAATGGCCTTTCTGAATGTTTGCATCTTTCTTTTCCTTGTTCAGAGGAATGCAATTACTTTCCTGAGCTTGGTGGACCTCGTTGTTGGAGCTCATTGAAACATATTTGAAGGTGCYATCCTTGGCCCTTTTCAAGGAAAGGCAGGACAACAAAGTGCCTGGGTCAGGGTCTGGCCCTTGTCTCACCTGATGGAGTAAACCATTGGCGGAGACAAGGAACCCCAAACACTAACTTCTAGTTTCTTTCCTTGACTATGGAGACTTTTTAAGATGCAAACTCTTTAGTATAAAAATGGTAGAGGTAGCTTTGACACTGGTCTCACCTGGTGTAACCCAGAGTTATGTTTGTAAGTCCAAAGATACTCTAATGTAGTGCTAGAAATGCTGTCAGTTTTAATTATGTCTAAGTGTGAGGTGCTGTATTAAATGGATAGACCAATTTGTCATGAGGCTTAAAAAATAGGTATTATGCCTTTAGATATAGTGCCTATTCATTTTGTTTTTAATTTTTCACTTTAAAAACTCAAAAAGCCCCACAGATTTTCCAATACAGGAATAATTTTTTTTTTGCTTTAGGAGAATAGTCTGAATTACTCCATAATTGCACTGATGGAAAAAAAACCCGAGTGAAGACTGTGGAAACTGTAATTAAAATACAGCCTTAAAAAGATTGGAAGTTAATATCTCTGAATAAAAAGAAAGTCTTTCAACCTGTAGCCTCCACAGTCTTGTCTTTACCTTACAGCCATTAACCCTGAGAAGCAGTGTTAATAAGTACCCTATGTTTTTATTCTAATGTATCCATGTCTAAATTCTTTCGAGTGCATGGCAGAGGTGCAGCTGTAAATGAACCCTGCACCTTCCTCACCAGAGGCTGTGACCGCCTCTGTGTGCTGTGGTTAGTAGGTCATTCCTTGCAGAGCCACCTTTTGTCCAAGTGACATAGCCACAAACTGACTGAAATGCCTCCCCTGCAGCAATGAGGTATCACTTCTAACTTGTGAAACCTCACCTTCATTGCTTAGGCTCTGCTACTGCCTGGTGCTGGAATAATGGTGCCTTTTCCCAGGGAACAGAAACCCAGAGCTCTGAGGGGCAGAAGGAAAAAAGGGTGCAAAGAACCCTTTTTCTCACTCCGCCTCGGAGAATGGGTGTCAGGAGTGAGTTTGGGGAAGAGGTTTTATAAAGGGAGAAACACACAAATGGAACAGGCTTGTAAAGCCCACAGAGTGACTATKTTTTGTTGCTTGTTAATTTATCATCACTCTTCTCTAGCTTTTTTCTGTGAATGTCCTATTTCAATGGTAATGCTTCTGGATAATGTCAAAGCCTATTACACTTCCTGTGAGCTATTGAGCACAGTTCAGATGCTGGATAATCAATGCCTTTGATGGGAAAACATGGAAAGGCTTTACTGAAACAGAGCCTTTCATCCAGAATCTTTTCTGTTGTCCTGCTGGCGTTATGATGAAGGTCCCTTTTATTCATCCTGGAACACAGTCCCAGACGCTGCTCCTTATATACTTTGAAAATACAATGAAGATTTTTYGCTCTGCACTCCAGTAGTGTTGATCTCTCCATGTGTTTTCTGAGTAATCTGGTCCTTCCAACATTTCTCTAGCATTCTCTGTATATCGAGCTGCTAGCTCTGATCCTAGCCTTAGCTATAGTGCACAGGGAAAAACCTGTTTGAGCATCTGAAGGGTGGACTGGAATCATACAYAGAGTTGGAAATATATTATTTTGGCCACTGGAGGGCTCACAGTTTGTTCATCAGCTTTGTAGAGAGACATGGAGAATGAGGAGGAAAAGTGAGTGAAGTGCTCAGTTTCAGGGACCTGTTACCTCTGCTAATGGACCGCAAGGTCTCCATGAAAATATTTTACAAACTCAGGCTTTACTTCTCATGTTATACTCCTGCATCCATTATGTGAGGAAGTCAGGAGGGAGACAGGGGTCATCTTGACGTAATGTGCAGTTTTAAAAAACCTCTGTAGGAAATTACCTACTGCTAAGTGGATCCTTCTGTGACCTGTTCTCACATGGCTATATTGCTTCTGGCTCAGGAGCTTGAGCTACTTCCTGTATTACACTGTATAGACACACTTTGTGCAGGTAAAGGGTTTCTCAAGTGTCTTGAATCACTTTGGACAATAATGTCATTGGTAACTTGATATTAGTATTCTCTGCAGTCACCTGGGGAAATCTATTTTGGTATCTTGGTGCAATTCTTGCAGGGAAGAAATATAATTGGTTATTATTTGGCTGAAGGACACACGAGTGCCCACATTGTGTCTGTAGTACATTGCTCACCAACATAAGAGAGTTTTTTGGTGGTCTGTCATGCCATCTTGGTTTTGCTCTGGTGTTTCACATTGCATTCCTGCATTCCTGGAGCAATCAAAGTTTGGGTTTGGCTCAGACACAATTCTATGGCATCCAAGCAGACATCCCACAGAAATATCTGACAGCTTGTATAGTGGAGGATATCCAACTAGATGCTTAAAATTACCATAAGCAGTTACAAACTCACCACAAAAATAGCAGAATGGAGAAAGTCTACTGTCATSGGGTTAGTGCATTGCTCTACCAGTCAGAACTCCTTTCTCTTTTTGGAGGTGTTCAGCTGCCAAGGATAGTGACACAGTCTCCTAGTAAGACAACTTTTAGGCTAATTGCTGCCATAAATTGTAGCTTATGATTCCAGTCTTTCTGAAGTCAACCCACATTTTTTCCCCGACATCATGAAAAACAAACTTTGATTGCAATGGTTACGATATCAACTTCCTCTTAATTTGAGTTGCACTGCCAAAATAATTTTTTCTTCTTTTATGATAATGTATATATAGATGTTAATCTGTTTGTGTAAGAAGCTATTAAAATATCTCCATATTAATCTCTGTCTATCAGTCAATGACAAGCATAAATGTGTTAATACTGAGAGAGCTACAGTGGAATTCAATTAACTTATTAATAAGACATCAGGATGTTTTAGAGCCTGTTAGTGCTGTGCTTCGGGATATGAGCCATACTCTGATAAATCTTCTGGAGTATGTAGGCAGCTAGCAGAACGCATCTCCTTGTCAGTAACTTTGTGACTGTGGACAGAAAAATGCCTCTCAATTCATTACAAATGGCTGTTGCCATAGTTCTTGCTTTGTCAAGATTTCCAYTGCCATCAAAGCTCACATCACTTCACATACATGAGGGGACACAATACTCATGTTCTCTGCCCTCAATCACTCAGTGGAAGTTCTCTGAATTGTCCTTTGAAGACACCCTCCTTTCCAGTGTTTTGTGAGAGCACAGAGTTACCACTAGTAGGCTTAAAACTTAAATTGTCTGAGCTCTGTCTCAGCTACAATCTGTGGTTTCATTGGTCCTACCTGGACCCAAGTYGGATAAACTGGATCGGTCCCCTTGTCTAGTATGGAGACCAAGGGGCAAGACACAGCTTGYACCCAATCAGTTGAACTCCCTCCTCACCCCAAAAGTATGTTGGCCTCATCCATGGAGTCTCCTGGAAAGAATTTCGTGCCTTGGCATCACCATCCTGAGCCATGGCTGGGCATTGGCTGGAGGACTGCAAGGTRGATAAAACGGTTTCAGGAACATGCTAGTCATGGGAAAATGGGTTGCCGTAGGACAGGGCTTGAGGTTTCCTCTGGGCTYGTTTCATTTATTGCTGTAAATGTTGCTCCTGAAAGCAGTCTATGCGTCTGTCCTTAGAGCCCCTTCTCAACATAGCATCTGCCGGTTATGTTCACCGTCTTAACAGAAATGTTGGGAACTGCTCTAAGTGTGGAGAAATATACAGTTTGGAGACTAGGACTTAGGACCAAGAATCTGAATTCTAAAGAAAAGAAACCTCACCTTTGAAAAGAATACAAAGAGCCTATACCCTCTGTCTAAATCAGCAGGGAAAGGTATGCACACCTGAATTAAATTCAATGGAAAAAAGCTTTTCCTACATGTATACCCTGTTATGCACCTTAAAATATGCACTGAGATGTATTTYCACAGATAGAATGCTATCATAATTCTAATTAAATTTGAATTCCTTATGGGACAATAAGTTTGATGTAAGAAAGAAGCTGTTTCTCTTTAAAAAATATATATTTTAATCTAACTCTTTTGAGGGCAGTATGGAATGCAAGTTTCTTCATAAGATTTACTCATGAGAAGAGTAATTCTCAGGAATTAAATCAGCATTGCTTTGCATCACACAAGGAACCTGCCTAGGGTATTGCTGTGTGAGGACATAAATAACTTGATAGTTTCCACAAACATAATTCATATTTGACCGCTGGCCTTTGAGGTTAGAGTAGCAAAGTCCCAGGGGCAAATGTGAGAAGCAAATTGAAAGGAAAACGTAGTGAAAATAATAGAAAATCTGCCTGGGCAGATCAGGTACTATTTAGTCATTCTCAAATGGTTCCCTCTTTTATGAAATTGATATTTCTTGAAGAGGGATTAAATTAATACAGAACAACATTTCTAAGCATTTGAGAAGTGAAACACCCAACTGGTGCTTCTTACCAAAACAGGGAATTTGTATTTGTGTATCCTGAGTTTCCAAGCAGTTGATCTAGGGTTACAGATCTTAATATCTGTCTAAATTACTTACAATTACCTGTGAAAATGGAGAAGCAGCTCCTCAATATTATAGAACKAGCAGTTTGGAACCTTGGAATAGTGACAAAGGCTTAAGCTTATAACATAACTTTTGATGATCTGCTCCCAAAAGATAAACAAATCCTACTCAATCACAAGTTAGCTGTTTAGGTTATTTATGTTTTCTGATGAGAAGTGTAGGGTTTTTTGCTAAGTTCATTAACTGCACGGCAGGGGACTGGCAGCTTGCTTTCTATAACTTGAAATTAATGAACTATAGTGTAATATATTGTAAGAAGAAAATGGACATCCTGATGATGCAAATAGGATGAGGGGTTTGGTTTTTTTGTATTCTCTAATGTAATGATTGCCAGCCTCTACAGACACTTAAAAAATCATGGAATCATTTAGGTTGTAAAAGATCTCTAAGATCATAAAATCCCACTGTTAACCAGCACTGCTAATTTCAGCACTAAACTGTGTCCCTGAGCACCACATCTACATGTCTTTTAAAAACCTCCAGGGATGGTGACTCTACCACTTCCCTGGAAAGCCTGTTCCAATTCTTGACAATCCTTTTGATAAAGAAACCTTTCTTAATATCCAATCTAAACTTCCTCTGGCACAACTTGAGGCCATTTACTCTTGTCCTATTGCTTGTTACTTGACAGAAGASACTGATCCCCCCTCCTTGTTACAACCTCCTTTCAGGCAGTTGTAGAGAGCAAGAAGGTCTCCCCTGAGCCTCCTTTTCTCCAGGCTAAATAAGTGTCTCTCCTGGGTTGAATCAGTTTTTACAGTACTTTAGGCATCAGTTTTAATTTATAAATATTTTCTTCAGGTGAAGTTTGACGACTTTTCTGGAGTCCCAGACTCTCAGATAAATGCACCAACCCTCCCTTATCCTTTCCCAAACTGAAATAAAGGCMGATTTAATTCAATTTAATAGCAAATTCAGTGTTGACTAGAATGGTATTTSCTTAGAAAGGAAGCTGAATTGGTTTCACTACCTCTGTTAGGAGACACTCTGTAACTAACGTGGAGGCTGAGGGAAAACAGGAATTGGGAGGATTGTTTCATTAGCTGCTCTTTTATGCTGTTTGCAAAACAGGATGGTTTATATGCAGAAGCCAGATGCTTTGTTTTAGCTGGTTAAATTAGTATTGCTGAAATAACTGATCCACCTCAGGGTGKTGTGTGTGTATTTGGGGAATATCCTTTTCTTTTTGCTCGAGTATGTTTTGAACTCCTGTTCTTCCAGGTGTGAGCTCTGAATCCATACCCCACACCCCAGGAAAAGGATCTCACTAAGGATGCCCTGAGGAGCTTAATGCCTTCCTGCTCTGCTGCTCATCTCTTTCTTCCCAGCCTCWCTGCTAGCCGGAATTGGCTGCTTGAGACCCTCTCCACAGTACTCTTCCCATGTCACCAAGTCCCTAAAAATATTTCTGCAACATATGAGGGAATGGTGGGATGTTAAGATGGTACTGTCACATAATGAGGTTTATCTCATCTCTGTCATGCCTTGATGGCAAAAGGCAAAGCTGAGTTTTAGGAATGCTGAGACAGAGGAATGGTTTAAGTGATTCTCTGCTCTGTGAGTGTGTAAAGCCCTATGTGTACCCACAAAGCAGTGTAAACACCCTGTTCCCACCAGTTCTCCTRATGTCAGAGGTGGGTTTTGCAAGCATGGTATGGTCAGAACCGTATGTTTGGGTTATTTCCCCGATTCGGGCTGTGGGAGCTAAGTGCAAAGCTTCCAAATAGGTACCTCTATGATTTGCCCCTCTTATTACCCCACTTATCATTCCTTGACATTCACTTTTGTTGCCCTCCAGGTCTCTTCCCAAATAATCAGCTCAAAAACCTAATCACTTTTCTCCACTGGTCCCAGTTTTGTTACATCTGTACTTTAAKGGGGTGTTTCTAGCACGGTTATTATGGTCATCTCAGTGTAGCCTGATGTTGCTGAGGTAGTTCCCCACGCCTTACCAGCTCCACTCCCTGAAGGCCCCTAGGGCTCCCCTCCAGTGTTGGTGCAGTTTGCTGTCTCTCCTCACATAAGCCTCCCTTACCCATCACATGACAGAGACATGTCATCTCTCCCTGCACTGCCTGTGATTTTGTCACATCTGAAAACTTCTCATTATATCCAGTAGTTTTTCACATGTTGTTGAATTTTCTTAACCTCAGGCCATGACCTAGGCTTTGGCTCATCTKCTACCTACTGACCCAAAAGTCTCTACAAACTTTCAGAACTTTTTGCGGTTTGAGACATTTTCCCTCTCTTTGCTCTTGCCTGCACTCTGAGCTGAGTACTCTGCAAACCAAGGAACATTTCTTGGGAATAYGCTGTCCTTTCTCACTAATAGTGACAACTCAGATATATAGCCAAGTGCTTTAAGGGTTGTGCTTTCAATGGATCCCTATAGATCTTGCAGGAAGCAGGCACAACGTGGGATGAAGTTGGTGCCTTCTCTGCTCTCTAGCACTGCTCAAAAGATCAGCTGCAGATGGTTGCTATCTAGACCTGTTTTATGTACAAATATAAAACATCCTTAACTCCTATATGGAGATCATGACTGACAGTGACTGTATTTGAGCTAAATTGAACCTGTTTGATAGGCCAGGGGCCTCTGAATTCAGAGGCCCTTATCTCTTGATAAGACCTTTTGGACATTTGGACCTTTCAAGACATTCAGGGGCAGTTGTGCACCATATCTGCAGCATCTTCTGTTAATGAGCTGTCCTGGATGGATCTCGCAGCTTCTTGGTGACACATCCCTCATGCAAACAAAACTTCCTCAAAAAATTGACAAAGTTTTGGAAACCAGGTTCAGKTGACCAGATGGGGAATTCCTTGTAGGAACAAAACAGTCCTCATTCTGATATAGAGTGGTCATATCGTTTTGAGTCACTGCASTTTTTAGTGCATTCAGATAGGACTTTTGTCATGTTTTGCAGATTGTAATGGGTCCTCTCCACTCCAGGACAGTAGCTAAGGCATAACTCAGTGATAYGGTTGTGCCCTGATGCTGGGTGTTAACTGGGGAGATGATGAGCAGGACTGATTCTTAAACAAGTTTAGAAGCTTTGATGTTTCTGCAACACTACTCAAGCCCTGAAAAACTAAAATTCTGGATTATAAATCATCCATGTTGAAATTAAATGTATGAGTCACTCAGCAACCTCATGATTTAGTTATAGTTGGCTTTGACAGACTTTACTCTGGTATTTATCTCATTTCATTGCAAATTTCTTAACTTCTGTGGAAAAATGCAGTCATTTTGAACTCAAAATGGCATTGAATTGGTAGGCAGAATTCCTTTAGCTGTCAGTGGGAACAGGATTAGGTTTGCAGTGGTTACTACATCAAATTTTCTAATGAAAGATTATTACAGTCCTTCTTAACTATTCCTCATTTGTGATAATTCAGATATGGCTGTTCATCTGCTTGTGAAGCTCTTAAATATCTTCAAATTCATCTCTGTCAATCAATGACAAAGTGAGCTGCATGAATACTAGGAAAATTACAATGGATTCAATTAACTTATTAATAAGACATTGAAATATTTTATAGCCCAGTAGCATTGTGCTTTGGGACATGATGCATTCACTGATAAATCTTTCGGAGTGCTGAGCAGAAAATGGATTCCTTCTCAGTGATTCTGTAGTCACACTTAATAGGACAAAATCAGATATATAATTCTCAGCTGCTGCCTTGTGGAATACTGATGGTGGAAACTGCAAAGAAGCAGAGATGAGATATTTTGAAGTACTGGGCACTTTCAACTGAAATTTTACTTGATTAGAAGAGAATTTGAGTCTAAACCCATCAAGACACTGACTCCATTTTGATTTGTGTCTACATCTATCAGTTGCAGTAGAAATGCTTTTAAGGATATTTGTGAGRCAGGGTTACCTAGACTTACATGAATCTCTGACATTACATAAATGCTTAAAATGGATGGATCTCRTAATAGACTAGTGATTCAGACTGTTAAACACCTCATAGATGAGAAAGSTAGTGTTCATAACATTCTGAGGAAAGTGGAACTTTGTTAATCTTTGCATATTTTAATATGTAGTGATGTGACCAGTAGTTTTCTGTACCRTGCATTAATCCCAAATGTGCAGGAAATATAGTAATTTTATAGAACACTGATAACTGACATCTTACGTTTTCTTTTKTTGTTCAAGATCTCAGGTTTGCCTTCAAAGCTTATTACCAAGGTAGAGCTGGAAGAACTATAGCCAGTGCTCAAATACTGTGACTGAGTGAGCTGTTGTTTTAGAGACTGGGCAGAGTGATTTGGCCTGAGAAGTTGCGTTAACTACCCACAGCAGAAAAAGTAGAAATTCAGGAAAAACTTTATTTTGAAGGACTGGGATGGGAGAGAGTTTGGGGAAGGCTACTTATACACACACACACATAGTTCCAGTATGTATAAAATTTTGTTAGTGGTATCCCTGTCTGACTAATTAGAAASGGGCAGTTATTTCCTTAGTTTGATTGTTTTAATCTGTGAGTTCCTAGGGTGTTGAGTTTGCTTTTCTCTGCAGGAATACATTGAACTCTTGCTCCCCATCTGTTGGAAATTATCAGTGGCTACCTGTATACTCAAAGTAAAAGGGATCAAGGTCTGGTTTTTTGCCAGTAGGGTAGATAGTATGTCATGGTTTAYGTCCATATGGTTAAACTTGTTTGTGGAGCAGGCTGTCCCTGATGCTAATGATTTTTGGGAATAGTTCCTCATTTGTGCTGTCCTTGAATTGTGCCTACATATTATCTGGGAGCATGCTAGCTACCATAGACAGTTTTACACCTTTATTCTAGCTGAGTCCCTGACTCTGTTAAGAACAGGGTAATCAGTAATTCCATATAGGCTGATCTATCCTTTTCATTCTGTGTAGTTGTTATTTTCACTAAGAATGAAAATAAAGATTTTAAGATGTGCTATAGAAAASCTTACAGTTTGTCATTACTAAGGTAAATTAATTCAGGGGGGAAACYCACATACTTTTTCTGTAATTCAAGAAATTAATTCATTTCCAAAAGTAATCTGTGTTGASTCTTCAAAGAAAAGAATCATATGAGAAGATTTTTGAGAATTTCTGATGCAATGGTGAATAAAATAAAATGGCATAGACAAAATTGTTTTTTCTGATGGAAGGGCTAAAGGGACTGTAAGCTTTGTAGCCTTCTAAGCCCAGAGTCTTTGCAGATATATGAAAGAGCCTGTCATCAGCTCCACATCTGTATGGGAACCCGCCTGGGTCTATCTTTTGCCACAGAACAGCACCTTTCTGCAGCGAGACATGGTTGCTGAATCCAATAACCCAAAGGAGACCAGGCTGCTGCAGCCTTGTGCCCCCAGAACAGACCAGTGGCGAGGCTGAGCCTTGGTCCCCAGCAGACAGGTACACACGGAGCATGAGTACGCAACACACACAAGCACACACAGCCACAAAGAACAACATGGACAGAAAACACAGTGGTCACACAAATACAAGCACAGATGCCTTATTCTGTTTCCTTCTGTGGATGATAGACAGGAGATATAGATGTGTGTATAAATGCATATATTTATAAACAAATGCATTAAAATATATATGTGCATATATTTGTATTTATACATATATATATATATATATATATATGCAATTTGTACGGTGTGGATCCCTCCAGCAGCTGTACTCAGACATTTAGATTTTCCTGGATTTCAGTAAGGCTTTTGATATTGTTCCTCACAGAATCCTGCTTTATGGTGCTCTGGGAGAAGAACGGGCTGAAGGGCAGAGCACAAAGGGTTGTAGTGAATAGGGCTAAATCTGGATGGTGGGGAATTGAACTGGGGTACAATTCTACRGTCAGTCCTATTCAATATATTTATCAATGATCTGGATGAAGGAGTTGAATGCACCATTGGCAAGTTTGCTGATAATGCCAAATTGGGAGGTGGCGTGGACCCTCTCAAGGGAGAGAAGGCCTTTTAGAGGGATCTGGGCCGTGATTAATGGGATGAAATTCAGTAARTCAAAATGCTGTATTCTGCACCTAGGATGAAATCATGCTAGGCACAAGTATAAATGGGAAGAGCAATCCTGTAGATGGGGGTCTGGGGTGCTGGTTGGCAGCAGCTCAATGTGAGCCAGCACTGAGCCCTGGCAACCAAGAGGGCAAACCCTAACCTGGTGTCTGTCAGACACAGCACCACCAGCTGGTCAGAAGAGGTGATTGTCCTGCTGTACTCAGCATTGGTGTGACTCTGAGTACTGTGTGCRGTTCTGGGCCCCACAATTTAAGAACAATGCGAAGGTCCTTGAATGCATCTGAAGGAGGGCAACAAATTTGGTGAAAGTGCGGGAAGGAATGTCCTGTGTGGAGTGCTGAGGACACTGAKTTGTCTAGTTTGAAAAGAAAGAGGCTGAAGGTGACTTTGTTGCTCTCCACAACTTCCTGAGGAGGGGAAGTGGAGAGGGAGGTGCTGATGCTTTCTTCCTGATGTGCAGTGGTAGAATACATGGGAATGGTTCAAAGTTGCACCAGGGGAGGTTCAGACTGCACGTTGTGAAGGATTTTTTCACCCAGAGGGTGATCAGACACTGGAACAGGCTTCATAGTGAGGTGGATGATGCCCCAAAACTGTCAGTTTTTAAAAGCCATTTGAACAAGGCCCTCAGGAACGTGCTTTAACTTTTGGTCAGGCAGTTGCATTAGATGACAATTATAAATCCCTTCCAACTGAAATATTCTATGCTATGGTGTGCTGTGTTATGCCATGATAATTTGTCTGCCCAGTAGCCTCCCCTCGATCCCAGTCTCCCCAGCTGCTGGTGGCTGGGCACATCACCCTTCGAGGCTGCAGCCTGATTCCAGCTGCTGGTACTCAGAACAACTCTCTCTCTTGCTCTCTTTCCCTCTCACACACACGCACTTATACAAACATGCAAACAAGTCTCTCAGTCCACTGCCTGACCCTATATCTTCCTAGCAGTAGTCCTGGACCCTCCTGTTCCTCTAATAACCAGCTTGGATTCATTACAATCTCTACCCTCTTGTACCCATCATGGCCAGACACGAAATTTGGATTTCTTGTTGTAACTACAAAACAGTGTGCTGAGGATAGAAATAAAACAGGAAATGTATTCCAAAACCTGGAATATTTTAATGCTTGGCTTTTCCCCCTTCTCCCTCTTCCTCCCTCCCCCCTTCCCCCCCCCTTCTGCTAGATATTAAATGTTTTCTTTGTTTTTCTGAACCTTCTTTTGGAGAAGGAATGAAAGAACGGGGAATACGCATGAGATTCCTGGTCCTCTAAATTTAATGGCAAAACTTGCAAGGAGAAAGTTTTCAACCATGGAGCTTTTCCAAGTTTTCCATATGCATTTTCTTTTGTAAAAAAGTGAACCACTGCCAGAACTGAAGGCAGTGCAAACTGGATTAACAGCATTTAATCRATGTATCCGTTTCATTTTTCCTTAACAGAAGACCTGGCCCTATGTTTCAAAGGCAGGAGTGATAATTTTAAAAACATAAAGTTTTATGTGTATCCATCCTCCTGTAATTAAGGATGGTGAAAGTGTTACACAGGAGGGAAAAGAATTAGCTTTGAAATGATTTTGCATGTAGCTACTTAGGTTCCTTTTCCCTGTCTTTCTTTCAGCAGAAAGAACACATTTTCTGTGCCTGTTTTGAAAAAGTTTGATCTGAAAAAGACCAGAACTTGCTGTTTCACTCTGACAACTATGACGTACTCGCTGGATGCTTGATCCAAACAGCACGAAGTGCCTTCATTACCTAGCCCTATTCCTGTCTTTCCCATCTTTTATTACTTAAAACATAGCAGCAGTGCTTGATCACCTTTGAACTGAAGCTGTGTGCTTATTACCAGTTTCATAGCCACAGCTGGGTAACTGCTTTCCAGAAGGAAATTAAATCTGCATGGAAGAAAGGGAAAAATTAAGGTAGTTTAAATAAGGTATGTTTTCTCTGTCTGGTAGTCTTAGGAACACAGGAATTGTCAGACTGGATCATGCTTCAGGTCTGTCCAGCCCAGCATCCTGCCTCTAACAGCAACCAGGACAGGCTGCCTCAGAGGAAGACATACGAACCCCAGCATATACAGACATGGCATAATCTGTTCCTCTGTGATGTCTCATTTTCAATCTTTGGAGACTTATATTGGGGTAATTACTGCAGTTCTGGATCTTGTGTTACTGTATAAACTTCCATTTCTTTGAATGTTGTTTTTTTTTCTTTTGTCTGGGACAAAATAGATGCAATTATATTTCCATGTAACCACAACTGAAAGGGAAATGCCGTTAAAATCCTTAATTGACTGCTATGGGCTTTTCAGATAGATGAACAGCAAGTTTTGTGGGACCATTTTGTAGCTCCTGAGACAGAAGTGAATCAAGTGGAGTTGTGAGACSTTTCTGTCACAGGTCTGGTGATGGGACCATGCTGGCACGGGGACTTCAGGGCGGTGGTCTCTGACGGAGGAGGTGAGCCAGCAGCTATGTGAGKGCCTGCTCCTGAAACAGCCTCCACACTAAGTCCTGCACCATCCTGCCACATCCACCTTGGATGTCCCTGTTCCTCACTGTGAGGAACCTGTGAGCTGTGTCACGGCTCACAAAATTTTCTGCCCCTCTTATAGAAAGGTTGGCCAGCCTACCCATGTGGGGTCACTGGTTGCAGTACAGTGTTTTGTCTTTCTAAAAATCAAAGAAACATACATGCTTGTTGATTTTTGGCACATTTGAGAACTTCAGCTTTTCAGAGTAATACCATTTTCTTTAACAGGCAGTCACAACTAACCTCCTTATTTCAAGAATGCAGAAATCACAATTCTCTAACTAATATTGGCTAATTAGCCAAAGCGATCTGTTGTTTTGATAAGTCCTGCCAGAAGAGATTGAATAAAACTCCAAGCCATCAAGGCAGCCTGGACATAAGAATCACATGGGATTTTATTTCCCTTACTACAGGCGGTGAGGTTTTTTTTAAGATTGATGAACCGAAACGCATATATGTATCTTAAGCCACCTAAAGCCTTGAAAACCCRCTGCTCAGCTGCTGATTAACTCAAGAGGGTTAAATGACTAAATTTCCACTCTTGCACATATACAAAGCAGCTTATGTGCTGATCCTGTTCCATATTTTATGAGCTTCTTGGATCCCTCACTCAAACAGCAGTCCCAAACCTGGAGTTAATTCCCCTTGTCAGTCTTCCATAGTCCTTCTCAGAGCACTTCTCAACTGGAGACTGTTCCCAGCATGCCAACTCCTTGGCACAGCACTCCAGGCTTGCTGAAACCTTGCTTCCTATTCAAATTTTCCATAAAGCTCTCACTGAATAGCCTTTTAAAACCAAGAAACCYAATTTATTCTAGTTAATGGGAAGGTAAGCTCCTTTTTTAACTTCAGTCAAATCCATACTCTGTTCTCCAGAGTTTCAGGCAGGCTAGGCCAGGGTTTGGAGCAGGTACCCTGCCTGGAAGAACTGCCAGGCCTCTGACTCCCAAAAGGAAGTCAGTGGGAGAAAGATAGAAACATGTTCTTGGTTGTACAAGGAGCAGAACAAAGATAATATATTGATTATCTTGAGGAAAAACAATGTAATAAAACTTATTATATTAAACTGAATGCAGCTGACCTCACCTGCAGAATTATAGTTTTTTTGACAGCAGATCTGTAGGGGGAAAAAAACCCAAATACCTCAAAACTTTTTTTTTCCCCACAGGGGTCAGTAAAATAAAAAATTGTCTCCACCAAGTACTTCTGGCTCTACTGTACATTTAGTAGCTTCCATGGACTCCTATCTGTACTGGGAAATGAAAGGTGAGGTGGTGGTGGTAGTGACTCAGACACCACCTTTTTTGTAAACCTGTATGATGATTGCTGCACAGAGAAGGTGAGAGTTGCCCCATGATGTTTATCCCATCCACTTTCAGAAAAGGTGTCAGGTTAGAGCTGTCTTTTTTCTCAGGGAGTCTTATAAGCTTACAAAAGGACAACATATATTAAAAAGCCCTGCACTGTTCATTTTACTTTGAATTCTAGTGTCCAAAGACTCAGAGCTTCTGACCATGATAATTTATAACATGTGCTTTCTTCTGTATCACCAATTTGCGTGCATATAACGTGTAGGCTATCTGTAAAGAAAGCTGGTGTTTCAGCAGCAATGTGGATTACACATTCAAGTGTGAGAAGCAAAAGGAGTGTTTGGGAAACAGTTATTCCCTAAAAGTTTGCCTACTTCTAATTTCCCATAGACTAATCCTTGTTCCTCTTTTCTCCTCTTGTTTACCTTTTTTTTTTTTTTTTTTGCTGGTCAGCCAAGAGAAAAGTTTAGCTGAGATTTTATATTCAGGTTCTTGTAAGGGGTAACAATTATTGTAAGCAAACATAGTACATGAGAATACATGGTTGTTATAATGTCTGCTGATGTGAAGTTCAGCTCTTTCAATTAATACTGCCTATTTCAGTTAATGCTTTCTGTTTTCAGAAACAGAACTGCTACCTCCTCCCCCTCATTATACATACATTTTGCCCCGTTAYGTTGCCATCACAGAAGCAAACCTACTCATATTAACCTCATAGCCCATGTAGTTTCTGAATTTGGAGAAAGAAACTCCCTGAAAGAATCAACTGGAGGCTCAAGCCTGGAAAACAGTTACAGAACCAGTGGAACTGTTGACAACAGATATAATKATGTCAATGTGGACCTGTCAGTACAGTGGTGTCAGAGGGCTTTTGCGCTCACCTCAGGCTCTGCATCTCAAGCTGAATCTCCACTTGCTAATAATGTCAAAGTCGTGGGTTCAGTCTCTGTGCGGGCCATTCACTTAAGAGTTGGACTTGATGATCCATATGGGTCCCTTCCAGAATATTCTGTAATTCTGTGTTTTCACACCATGTACCTGAGAGCACTGTCCAGTATGTCTGTTACCTCTTCTGCCAGATTTCCTTCTTTTCTCTCACTACTCCCTCCTTGTATAACTCTTTCTTTYCTTAACTGGTCATTTCTTTGTCTCTTCTGGATTCTCTTCTGAGGTCACCTTGTTCTCTTGACAGGCCAGACACTGTGCAATGCCCAGCAACATCAGACCTCCGTGTGTCTTTTGTCCCCAGGCACCACTGGGGTAGGACTGCTAATAAAAATTCAACAGGTAGAACTAGGAATTCACTTTTAAAACATTGCTGCAATTTAAACAAGGAGCTTCCCATACTTGGTAATACAACAAACTACAAATGACCAAAAGTCAAAAACTTCGGTGTTCTGAGTCATTCTGTAAGCATGCAACCATAAAAAATGGCTTTGACTGAATATTAAAGACGGCACACTTCTGAGGAACCCTATCAATAACTAACCTGTTTCCAAGGCACAACCTGGGTTGCTGCTCCCACAAAGCAGCCAAAAGCTCTGAAATTACCTACACCTACCAGGCCTTGATGTTGTGTTTACCAGCTTGTCACCTGTCTGATGCAGAGACAGCCTGGGTGCTCCTTAGCTGTACACTGCTCACTGATGAGGAACTGTTTGCTCAGTGAGGACAGCAGTGGATTAGATTTTAGAAGTCAATAAGCTCCCTTGTAGTCCTCAGTGCTCGGTTACACATTTTTCAAAGTATCCAGGTGTATGTGGGAGTTACAAGATGTGAATTAAATTTGATATAGAGCAAGAATTAACCCCCTGGGGACCCTGGCCATAACATCATCAATGCTGGAATTGTTGTGCTGATGAATCAAATCAGCAAGAAAAGGATTGATGGAATGGCATTTAGCAACAATGACATCAGGTTAGCAGAATAATTTTTTTTGCAACATTTGAAAACTGGAACACTTTATCATCTTTCCTCTAAAAATCACTGATTTGCGACAGGATCAATATTTTTGTCTCGAAATATGTGAGCAGAATAACAGCTCTATGTCTTTAGAATATGATAYCATCATCAGACCACATAAATCCTGAAAAACAGAATTATTTTGAGATTTGCAACCCTGAGCTTGCCATTTAAAAAATCATTAGGAATTATTTGTTATAAACAATAGAATTATGTCTAGAATCCTAAGGGCCTTTTGGTGATGGAGGATTTTTTGAGATATAAACACTGACACCTCAAAAAATTTAGTTTCCAGTAACAGGGGAGAGAAAAAACAAACTTCACAAATTTTGATCACCAGACCCTGAAACACTTTCAATAGAGAGATTTTGAAAATGTTCTAGATCTTCCAAAGGACCAACTAAGTTAAAGGTGAAACATTTAATCTAAGTAAAAGAACTATATATATACATGTGCGTGAATAATAAAGTTTTCTATTAAAAAAATGTCATATTGAAAGACAGTATTGCTTAACACTTATGTGAAATTTGGTCTGGGTGGCATAGCACCACTTCAATTCACTTAGTGTTATATGCTAAAGCCAGGTTCTTAGTGGCATCCTTCTCAACTGAGGTTTTAATACCTGTCACTGTGAGCACAGTGTTGGAATACTGTGCCACGGTGCTGCTCCAGTGCACAGAGGTGTCAGGTTAACAGTGGATTTTAGCCTGGGACTAGTTAGCAAAGCCAACATTCTGTTTCTTTTCAAGATAAACTACTAGCAGTTAATCTATCCAAGGTTTCTATTCATAAAAGACCATGTAAAAATTGTTAGGTTTTGATTGCAATTTAATCTGCTTCTATTAAGAAGTTCTTAATTTGCAGTCTTATATTGGAGGGAAATGTCTCTGTAGATTTAGCCTGGTTGTGTTGTGTTTCTCTATAACATTTACTGTTGACCACTGCCAGAGGGAGGTTAATGGGCTAATTGGATCTTAGCTTTGATGCTGTTCTGCTTCTTTTATGTTCCCAGAGTTCCTGTACTTATTTTATTAACATTGTCTTCTTGTAAATACATAGTTTATAATCCCGTAGTCCTTGGTTTTTTCCGAGTCTATGTTTCACAACAGGGAGAGTAAGATTTTGTTGCCTAAATACAGAAAGTCAGCATCATTTTAAGCAAAGAAGGATATCCTTTCAGGCTTCCAGCTGCTGTTCCTGAAGGCTGCAGGTCTTCCAGACTTGTCCCACTTCATGTGTTTTCAGGACACTCTTGGGTGTCCCACATTGCACTAGGMACCTGTAAAATGGCAGCTGAATCCTGCCCAGACAGCTTTACACTGTTTTACATGTTACAGTGTCTAGCACAATGAATCTCATATCCTGACAAGTGGCTCTGGGTGCTATAAGGAATACTACACACTTTGTGAAACAGTCATAAATGTGAACTTGGGAAAGACCACAGATAGGTCATATCTGTGCTATAAAATACCTTCAGAGTGGAAACATGTCTTTTTCTTGTCAGAATTTGGCAAAGGCAAATACTTCATAGGAACAAATACATTTTAGTTTCATTTAATTTTGAAAACAGGATAAAAATTAGCTCAATAAAGGACATTTTGATTGTCTGACTCCAAATGGCTTTGTTTCCATTTTAAAATGTCACTTGAGATGTATGAACACAAAATGACGTGTCCATCTGTCTATATTATATCTAAGTGTAATGTATGCCCATAATGCAAGAGACAAAGTTGGAATGGAAACTTTGATTTCTGTTCTCAAGGAAGATATTCATCACCCTGGAGTAGATTTACTTGCATTTAATTTTGTGGGAAATTTTGCAGAAAGCTTCCCTTTTGCAACMCAAAGAATTTTGTTGGAGGGCTGTTACTTGAGAAGAAGGTAAGATCCAGCTTCCCACCAGCTCCATGGCTGTAGAATGAATGATTTTTTTTCCTAACCAACCAACTGGTAGTAAGCAGCTATTTCTTAGAACACATACAATTTTAATGTTTGATAGAACTCTCCCTAAGAGCTTAGGTGTTTCCTTCATTTAAAGAAAGCTGGTTGATGCAAAACCAAGGGAGTATCGTTTCTAAAAACGAAAATAGAAAGGAAACATATTCGTACACTATTAATATTTGAGTAATCTCTAGATACATCCTAAATAAATTCCACAGAAAGTACTAAATTAAAATCATACATAAAAAAATTGGTTCAGTGACCCCATCAGCCCAGCAAGGTATGAAAAAACGGAGATAGACTCATTCATTGGGTGTTTAACAGAGAAAAGACTTTTCTAAGATGCTGGACCTGGGTGAGACAGTCCAAACTGCTCCCTGTATGACAACCAGCATGATTAAGAAGAGGCAGCAGGTGATAGTAGTAGATACTCTCTTCTGAGAGGTGCAGAGGATCCCCTTTGCCAGCTTGAGGTGCTGTACAGAAAGGTGTGCTGCTTTCTGGAGGCTTTCCCTCCACTCCTCTCTTACGAGAGTCCATGAAGAGTACTGCATCCAGCTCTGGAGTCCTCAGCACAGGAATGATGTTGATCGGTTGGGAGTGAGTCCAGAGGAGGGCCATGAAGATGATCAGAGGACTGGAACACCTCTCCCATGAGGACAGGCTGAGAGAGTTGGGGCTATTCAGCCTGGAAAAGAGAAGGCTCTGTGGAGATTTTATAGCGGCCTTCTGGTACTCAAGAGGCTACAAGAGAGCTGAAGAGGGACTTTTAGAAGTGGCACGTAGTGATAGGGTATGGGGAAATGGTCTTAAAAGGAAAGAGGGTAGATACAGATTAGATATTAGGAAGAAATTCTTTTCTCTGAGGGTGGTGAAGCACTGGCACAGGCTACCCGGAGAAGCTGTGGATGTTCCATCCCTCGGACTGTTAAAGGCCGGGATGGATGGGGCTTTGAGCAACCTAGTCTAGCGGAAGGTGTCCACACTTATGGCAGGGGCTGGAACTAGAAAATCTTTAAGGTCCCTCCAAACCCAAGCCATTCTATGATTTTATGAGCCCCATAAGTTGTGTAGTACTATTGGAAGACTACACTGAATTTCACTTTGAAAGAATGGGACTATTCAGTTCACTGTAGGAAAAACATTCTTGATAGAAACCCTGTGCTATAACTTCAGCTCCTCTGCTTAACACAGATGAGGAAGAAACATGTCACAAATTTTACGTGATGTCACCTTGTGTACACTGAGTTGTAATGTTACCTGCTTTGGGAATTAAATATTTTTCACTCTCACCTAATTTTGCAGTGAATGCATTTGAAGCATGCAAGAATAGATGAGAACCACTGTCCAGATCCTTTTTATGAACAGTAAGAGCATTTGCACTTMCTTTTAAAAGCTTTAAAGGCAGTGACCATAAACATATGCAAATAGAGCAGAGGGGTCTAGCTTTAATGCAGAACTCATTGAACTATTTCCCCCATTATTTGAGTGCAGCTGATCTGTGAGTACAGTTGGTGATATGTATATATGTCTGAAGTGATTCCCCAAATGTTTCACACAGGTGACTTTGAGTTGATTCAGTCTCAAACAGCTTTTTTTTTTTTTTGTGCTGGTGATTTTGAACATGTTTTTTCAACAAATGTTCTTGGTTGTCAAAGGGTTTTGTTGGTGTTTCTCCTCTTTATAAGGTTCTGTGAAATACATATAAGGAGGACAAAGGCTTCATTGGGTTGACTATGGTGTAAATATTCAAAGTGTTGTAGAGACTGTCATCAAGCTTTCATCATCTGCAGAAAAGGAGCAGAAGGATAACCTTGTGATTAAGCTAGTGGACTGTGACTCAGGATATCAGAGTTCAATTCCTTCATCTAAATGTATTGTAATACAAAAAATCTAAGCCTCATTCTTTAGTTTCCATTTACGGTTGTCTTTACCCATCATCCAGTTGCTTGGTTCAATCCCTTTGTGCCACATGAAGGAGGATAGTGGAGGTTAACAGTGAAAGGTTAACGCATTAGGGAGCATGCTTTGAAATCAAATGACCTGAATTATTGTTGCGTTGATTAGTATGCAAGAGATATTGTGTGTGAGACAGCATCATCCTAAAACAGCCTCATCTAAGTGAAAGGACATAGAAATATTCACCCCCTGGGCATTCTGAAATATTTTTAGCTTCATTGGTATGGAACCAATATCCTCAGGAGCTGGAATTGAATGTTCTCAATGCGAGAGAGAAGAAGCAAGTGCAGCACAATAACAAAATGTGACATGCCATTAGCAGAGTCCCAGTGATTCTTACTTTTCTTCATTCCCCAAATAAATGTGCATTAGTCACAGAAATCTTCCTTTCAAGACTGAATGATTGAAAAGGATAGACTATCAGGCCTAGATATCACTGATTTCAGGTGACATAATGGAGTAACCTGACAGAGCTGAGAAAAATCCTGTGTGTGGAGCAATCATAGATCTCCCAGTTGTAGGGTGTCACTGTTTCTTCCTATGGGTTAGTGAAAAAGTGAGAGAACAAGGATGCCAGGGAACAGACATGCTTGATAGCAGGGGAAGGGAAAGTAATGGTTGAGGGAATAGGCAGAGTACCTGATTGAAGACAGGCAAGAGAGAAGAGATAGAAACCTAAGTGGGATGCTTTTTGTAGTGCCCATCATACTTTTTAGCTAGACAAGGACTGAAGCAATATGTAAAAGAGTGAATTTCATCTTCACTGGATAGAGCAGCAGTAGCCAGTGCTGTCAAAGGAAAAAAAAAAAAAATTTAAGGAAGATAGAAGGAAAACCTGGAAAGATGGAGAACTAAATAGCTGATCTGCCCCAAAGAGCCAAAGTCGTAAGAATCCTCTGACCTAAATTCTCCCTAATTTGTCTTGGCTTCTATTTGTTTAGAACAGGAATAATGAGTAGTCTGTTTGCTTCTCCATCACCTTTTTAGAGATTTGTGGCTACAAAAATGTCCCTTCAGCTCTCCAGAGAAATGAAACCTTGCACATCAGAGTCTGACAGCTTATCTCTTTTCTGCTGTATTAACAACTCAGTGAGCCTCAACAAAGTTGATCTTTGCTGTACCTGACTTCCTTGCTCTGCCTTAGCATGCTGAAGAGCACCCTTGTTTCCAAAGAAATCTGGCAATTTGTCATAAATGGAGCTTATTTACTGGTATTGGTAGGAGACAAGGATTAAATGTACTTCTGTTCTTACGGATGCCTCCGGCCAGTATGGCATACACTCTCATATCACTGTCCTGAAGGCTGGTAACCCCATCTCCAATGTGTACTAGAGTTGCAACTGTTTCTGTAATATACAATTAACATGAAACAAATACGAGTGACAACTTAAGAATTGTACGAGAACCTAGATGAAATAAATTGAAATTTCTTGTTGAAAAGTTTATTAAAATCAATTTACTCGTCAGGCCCATTTTGAAATAGGTATTTTTGTAATCTATTTAGTCTTTTTTTGCCTTGTAGGACTTTTTTTCAGGGGTACTGGAGTTTTTTTGTTTTCTTTTTGACCAGTTCTCCTAATCCTTCTTTCATCTGATTATTTCGCAGAAGGCTTGGATGTGAAAATGACCATAAACCACTGCTGTTCTTTGACACATATCAGCAGTAATCCATAAAGTTTTAAGTTTTTTAACAAAATAGTTT
The DNA here is from genome assembly GCA_018881555.1 of Amblyornis subalaris. Taxonomy (NCBI): domain Eukaryota; kingdom Metazoa; phylum Chordata; class Aves; order Passeriformes; family Ptilonorhynchidae; genus Amblyornis; species Amblyornis subalaris. The sequence goes on from JACAXG010000022.1 coordinate 1,532,406, forward strand.
ATTAATTTAGGATCATGGCAAAGCAACTTGCAATTTCCTCAGCATTTGTGTGCCATATGGTATTTTAGATGGATAAGCCTATTGTGAATATTTTAAAAGATTTTGTAAAACAGTAGGAACAAGAAAAATACATGTACACATGTTGCTAAGCCAAATGTATTGCAGTTTCACCAAGCTAATCAAAAGTGGCACAAAGCAATAATCAAATTGAGGTCACAACCAAGAATGAATCAATGAGTTCAATGATTAAACTTTCAAACTAATAGAGCAGGTAATCAAATCAAATTATGAGTTTGACACTACTTAAATTATTTTAAGTTAGTTTATCTTGAAAAAATTTAAGGAGGAGCTAGATTTCTTTCATCTATGATCTATAGGTAGAAATATTTACGTGGTAAGAAAAACGTTCCCACAAGACGGAAAAGTACTTAATCTAAATGTAGCTTTTCTCTCTTAAGTTTGCTCATCTCAACATTAGACAGCAAGTTTAAAGTAGTCATGTAGTCCTTGTGGGAGTGACGAAGAGAGGCATAAACCAGAGATCTATTCTGCTTTTCTTATCTTAAACATTCAATTAAGGGCAAGGTGAACTGCCCACTGGAAATCTCTCAGTTTGTGCAAAGAGTATGTATTTACGTGATTAGCTTGGTCTGGACAACTATTTTAGGTATGAAAAATCCTGCTTTAGACATCGAACTTCTTAATTTGGTCTTTATGGCTGGGCCTGAGCATTTGTTCTAGGCTTAGCCCTTTGACAGCACAATTCAGAAAATACAAGTGATGAAGTCCCTTTGTTCATCTTAGCAGAYTGGGACTAGATGAATGCCATTTGAATGTCTCCACCTTAAATCTCAATGCTACACATTACTGTGGTTCTTATTCCACCCCCTAACTTTAGAACAAAAGAACCTTTTCAAAGACTTCACACAGAGGTGATGGATAAATCATACACATTAACTGCTTTTGAATAACATCATTTTAACCTCAAAAATCTATTAATTCTGTGCTGTTTACATTAAGAAAATTATTTAAGGCATTGTTTATGCATATGCTGACACATGCATATAATTGAAAAAAAGTAATAAGGAAAAAAAATGAAAGCATTTGTCATCACACACAAAGAGACTGAATTCTACTTCATTTCTTTGGAGCCTGCACTCCAGTGGATGTTGTTCTTTGTTGTCTTTATGTAGACAGTACATTTATGGTCAGAACTGGTAATGCATTCAGGATATCTGATCAGATGGCAGGTGACTCATGCTGGCTGTACTAGTGAGTCAAGTCCTTTGTTTTCCCTCTTCGGTTTAAAGAAAGGTGAGCAGATTTGACTGTGATTTACAAGAAAAGAGAAAGACTCTTCATTCTGGTGCAAAGATTTTTCTTTACCAGGAAGCTTTCCTGTCTGCTATATCCTGTGCGTACATCTGTGGCTTTTTAGCCAGTTAGGTAGACAGGAATCCTCATGGCTCATTCCTTTAGAAGGAAATCTTTAGTGTACGGTAAAGAATTTTATGACTTAGTAGGTCTAATATTTGCAAAACCAGCAATATTGATTCCAGATATAAATACTCAAAGAGGATTTATAAGGGGAAGTCATGATGTTTTTTGCCTACCTTACCATGATGGATGTTATAGAAGCAATTGACAAACTCATTCTTTACACAAATATTTAAAATGTGCACCTACTATATGTGAAAAGATTTTTCACATATTTAACATGTAGGGAGTTGTGTAATTATTATTGAATCATAAGGGGAAAGGCAGAATGTAATCTTTAGCATTAGTCTGCTAAATATTAAGTATTTAAGATACTTATTTGGGTTCCTTCCACAATCTGTAGAGAGTGATAGACATCTCTAGAGGGCAATTTGTCCTGCCTAAATTAGACATCTCTCTTACTGTGGTATAAATTTTCATCTGAAGGAAACTATATTTGTATACCACGGAGTGGGTCTAGGTAATTAGCTTAGSCTTGGTAGTTATTTTTAAATGACAAATATATCCAAGAGTTTCTGGCTAAGGTTTCTTTTAAAATTTTGGAATATGTCTTCTTCAAGCTGAATTTTCCTAGGCATAATTCAAACTTCATCTCACCTTCCATAGAGATGAACTCAAGTCTGTTTAGGCGTCTATACTGCAGACATGAAGTCTTTCAGTAGCCTAGACACTGTTTCCTAGTGCCATCTGAGATGCCCCAGGGTATTCCATGTGGCTCTGAGTAGTGCTCCAGTAGCTTGTGTCATTCTGTCAGCATTTTGTGGATGATTTGGACACTCCATAGTGTTGCAAATTGCACCATATGTTTGGGCAACTGAACAGAGCCTGTAGGGTGGAAGTCAGCTCCAGATTAAGACATTTAAACTCAGATGCCTGCATGTAGGTGTTTACCTGTGAGTTAAGTGCCTAACCTCCTGCTTTAGTAATGAAAATTTAATCACTACACTGGAGACTGAAAAGCAACTCTGCTGACCCTCTGGCTTTAGCCAGACTTAGGATAAATTGAATTGCTCTAGATTCTACTTCCTATATTGACAAGGGACTTGAAGCCCGTGGCTGGAAGCCAGACAGAAGGTTTAAGGGCATCTCAGATAGCACCAGAGGCTTGTGTGAGGACAAATTARTTGAGTTAGTCTGTGCTGCTATAATAGGAGCTTGGACACTGCTACACATGGAGACACCTATATGTAGGCATATTAAGTTAGTAGTTTTATCTCAAACTGAATGACACCTTGAAGTTGGATGAAATAAATCCTGTGCTTGATATCTGGGCATAGTTACAGGTATTAGATATGTCACCTTTYTCATGATGAACAGAGAATTGTATATGCATAAACATAATTTCTACAGTTTCAGACAGAATGAGCTAGTAAATCACTGACAGAACTGGAGTTTCTGTGACTCAAGGAACCCAAGACAGACTTCTGAAACTGTAGACAAAAATCTAATAGACATCAACACAAGCAAAAATGACAGCGTGAAGCTGAAGGCAATTACTGACTTGAAAAAAGATATGAATTTAGTGACTGCACTTGATGAGGCAGACCCAGCAAAGTCTGTGAGCGGCAGACAGATTGATGCGGATGAATGGTGTGATGACTCTGTGTTGGGAGGAAATACTGAACAAAGAGATTAGGAGGCGGAGAAAGAAGCTGAGCAGAAATACACCAGAAAAAGTTATTTTAAAAAGGAGAAAGGTGACAATTTTGACACAGTGTGGGCTGAGGAATCTCTATGGACCAACTCTATGAAACAAGAAATCATTCCTTGTCTATAACTCTTAGCTCATACACTGTAAAAAACATTCCCTCTACCCAAATACATAGATCTCCATGTTTATTGCCAATGGTTTTGTTACTTAAGAAAATTTTGGCAAGGGAGGTTGACAAATACGATTAGCAAATATAGCATAGACTGCTTTATATCAAATATTTTGAGAAAATTGCCCTTGAGGATAGTGGGGAGAGTCTTGGCTCCCACCAGTAAAGCTGGCTGGGGAAGAATGAAGGAGGTGAAAGTAATGCCAGTCCACAGTGACGACCCATCGGGAGTGCCGTATGCTCCATACCGAGAGCTGTCAGGGAACCTTTAATTCCAAGGAAATATGGATATTCATTTATGTCTTGCATGTGTCAGACACATTGGAGCTGACACTAAAAAATCAAACTAGGCAAGTGCTGTAGTGTTACATCTTACATTTAAATCATTGTGCTGGCAATAATTTTTTATTTGAGCCTATTGGAGTGTGAAAAATGTCTGGCCAGAAAATTCTTTCGTGTCAAGGCTCTATTAATAAAAGGAGATGGTATGGTGACTAAGATTGACAAATTCTGTGCTTTGGTGTTTCAGGTTTTCTTTTGTGGGGGAGAGCGAGGATTTTTTTGGGGGATTACTTCATGGTTCTTGCCAAAGAACCTTAGAGAGAACAAATGTTTATAACAGGCAAAGCAGGGAAATAATTCACTGATTTTTCTTACATGATAGGGTCATTACACCAGTGCTGGCGGAAAGCATACAGAATACCTTATTCATGCTTTGCTTGAGAGTTTCCTCTGCTGGGAAACCATTCATGAGAACACTGAACACCTTTCTAATCTCCTTCCCACGAGTAGAACTGGACCAGCATGGGAAAGGGGGTTATCATCCAACCCATAGATTTACTTGCATGTTCTCCATAGCCATTTAGAACTCAGATTTTACAGTACTACCTTCAGTTCTAGGTTGAAACCTCAAACTCCTTATGCCAGATTTTGTACAAGGACGACTAATATGTTTTAACCCAGCCTGAAAACTAGTGAGAAGAAGGCAGGTTTATTACAAAAACAGCTAAGAAACTGTGGTGTGGAGAAATAATTGTCTTGGACCCTCGCCTAAATCTGTGTCAAGGAAAAGAAAAAAACGATATGTCATAGCTGAGTCTAATCGCTAAGTTATGTTTCTCATCGTTAGGTAATATAGATGCATTGGCAAATCAGTATATCTAAGGTATCATCTGTCAGTCATGACTACCTTACATGTGATCTTGTCTTCACAAGGTGTTGCTACTCAGCTGTTAACATCTCTCCTGCTGAGAGGAGATTAGTGGTCCTTTGTAGGACACTAGCAAGGTAAGAGCCAAAGGGCAGTAGTACAAGTTAAACCACATTCGTTACAGAGACATAATGCAACATCATTTGCCTAATCGGACTTTTCCAGTCTGCTTTTGGCTGTTGGTTTCTCTTTTCTGTAACCAGTCAGGTGTGCATGCAGGGACTCATATTTTTTTTCTGACCACCGCAACGCAGGGAACTAAAAGCCACTTTGAACCTCTGCCAGGGCACTTCTTTGTGTTTGGGTTTTGCAGAGCCTCAAGGTCATTCCTTACAGAAGAAATACAAGCTGAGTTTCCTTGTGAGTACATAAGGAATGGTTTCCCACAAATATCAGCTTTACTCTGCAATGCTTTGCCTGTCTGACAAGAAGAGGCATGAAAATATTGTCTTTAATGGGCATAATTGTGTCACCAAACTCTCCATACGCTTAGCTTTTGGCAGTAAGAAAGAACTCTGTTTAAATAGCTCATGTCATTGTGGGGAGACTTATCTACACTGGGGAAAGAGAAACATCTACTTTCCTGTGCAACTAACTGAGCAACACCTTTTCTGCCTAGAAATCTTCTGGGTTTGTATCAACCCAAAGGCTCCTGTTCACAAACTGAAGCTGAAGAACAAGGAATAAGGACTAGAGAATTAAAAAAAAAATAAATCTAAATGCCGTCCAGACTATCCTATGCATAACAGCTATATATTTACATGCCTTAATTCACCTGTTCAATTCTCTTCCCCCTACAGGCCTGCTAACTAGAAGTCCAGCACACCTCATTAGTATTTACATGCTACTGAGTGCTTCATTAGTCTTGGCATTGTAGTAATGATAGCTGAGGGGAAATAACCCATAAAGTGAAGTTTTGAAATGGAGAATGCTTAGGATGTGATCAATCAAATAAATAAATAGTTTCATTTAAAAGACTGGAGTAAAAATTGACCTGAATGTTACTCCCAAACAACATAATATATGGAAATAAGTAGAGGGATCTCTGATTACTGCTGCCCAGGCTGTTTGGCTGATGGAGTGATGATCATTCTCGTACTCCCTTTCGGATTTGCTGATGGAGAGGTTGCACCGTTATCCCATTTATTAACAGAAGTAACTACTGACCTTTACGTTTTCCTTCAGCAGGTGCCCATTCTTACCATCCATAATGCCCAACCCCGTTCTAGCTGTGCAGAAGCACTTGAGTTATCATTTCTACTGATGGGCTGGCAAAGACAGCAGGGAGCTGCACAGACAGACTGTCCTGTGTAATACCATGCACATTGACACATGGAAATCCTCCATACGTGATCCACAGGTGTAGGGATCTGTGCACCTCTGTTCTTTGCATGTCCATGATTCCCACTCTTGATGTGGTCCAGGAGGAGAAATCTGTACATGTTTGTGTGTGTGTGTCCATTTTAGGACATAGGCTCTGTAATGACAGAAGCCAGTACACACTCACATTTAACTGATGGCATAACTTCAGAGCAAAGTCTGAGGTTTTAGTCCCTGCTGACACAAGGGATGGAGGGGACCAGGTCTGAGAGCACTAAACTGGGAAGACTGTAAAATGTCATCTGCAATCCACTGTGAGACCGGCGATCTTTTCAAGTCTCTGTGTCAGTTTTCCCTTTCCTCCTCCTGTTCTTTTCCAGAGGACCCGTGGGAAACAGGGCTACCTCTTTGTACGTTTGTTTTGTTGGATTTTTTAAAATAATATTGGTCTGATTTTGAGTAGAAGTTTACAGCCTTGTAATTCTAGTAATTACTAATAATGATAAGAATTACAGTGTGTGAACAAGTGGCTGCTGAAAAGACCTGCAGTTACTGATTACTGACCGCATATGTTCAAACATGGAATTTTCCTTGGAGTTTGAATATTTCCTGCAACTTACCAATACATACTCATAGTCTTACCTCCCTCCCCACTTGGACAGCTCAGTTAAATTTCAGTCTGCACAGACTTCTTAGATAAGCACACAGTTAGCTTTGCACTTTTTTTTTATTCTATTTTGCTCATGATGTATGGCTTAGCTGGTTACTGTGAAGGAACGTCTCAGAGTTGCACAGGCTTTTTTTTCAAGAGCATGCCTCTTGTCTCTGTTTTTTACATGAAATGGTGTGTATTTCAGCACTTAATTGGTGGCTTAATGGATTTTTAGTGTTCAGTACCCTGCAATTCTGGGATTCACTTTGGCTGTGTAGAGGAAAATGGGAACATTGGGGACTGCATGTCGTTCTTATACCAATAATAGCTGGAAGCTACAGCACACAGTTCTTAAAACAAATTGATGACACATGAGGCAACTTCGTTTTCTCATCTTACCATTCCTTGAACTGTCATGAAATAGTGTGTTGTATGTGTATGGGAGGTGTTGCAAAAGCAATGAGGTTCCTTATCCAGGCACTCCTCTATTGATCTTCCTGACACAGGAAGCAGGAAGAAAATAGGATGCTGTACCTCTATGAAGTTCCTCTGGAGGAGGAATATAAAACAGCTCACATCCTTCTCAGTTAAAAACTTCTGTTTTCTTTGTAAAGATTTAACATTGGATTTCCACTTGTATGCTTTAAGCAGGAGACGTAGATGAATTCAGAATGATTACTCTTCTTGAATGGGGTATTCCACGTACAAGTTCAGTTTGACCCTTGACATGATTTTGCAAGTCAAACAGAAATCACATTAAACCATATCCTCTGCAAGCCTTCCCTCTGCATAACACAATCAATATTCTTTAATTAAAGGATGATAATATTGATTCTAATTAAGCAAAATTGCCTACCTCATTCATTTACAGTTCATATGTGTTCCTAGAGACAAGATGATTTAGTGCTCTTAATACTGCTTTCCATATACAAGAGAAACTTACTTAAAGAAAATCTCAACTCCAGCACCTGGTGCCGCACATGTCATTTTTCTCTTGATAAATGGACAATTTGATGTATATAAACACAATTTTAAAATAATAAATTATGGACATAGGCAATACAAATGTGCAAACATAGGGTTTTGGAAAATTGAATTTAAAAATATTGGAATCATTAGATTACTGAAAAAACCTCTGCAGCTATTAATGACACACTTTAATACATCTTGGAGATAATATTTTTCACTCCAAATAATCTGTCAGGAAATCGTTTCTGTTAGAAGTGTGAGCGTATTGTACGCTGAGGTGTGCTAAAGAGAAAGCTTTATGAGCATATTTATCATTGCATTTGAAAAGAGGAATCTTGTTTATATTGACACAATGTGAAATATAGTCTAAACAATGGATGATTATTTATATTCTTTTTTCATGACAGGAACCAATGTGTAACCAAGGATTAATGACCTTTGGTTCTCTAAAAAGGCACATTTTAATTTTCATTGGGTGATAATTTAAAGAGAGAAATTTAAACTCACTCTATATGGGAATATCTGAGTCTTAACCCCTAGGATCGGTATGGCCTTAGGTTACTTTACTTAATTACACTTTTTAATGTTTTCTTTTTTTTTTCCTAGGAAGTGCCATTAGACAGTAATTAGAATATTATGATATAGGCTGAAAAATATCTTACCTGGGGGCTCCATGTGTGGTTTTGCTGAGCAGATATACTGTGTATCAAAGACCTGTGAGAGTAACGGATTTGGAAGACATTAAGAATAGAGCACTTATGAGAAAATTTAAAATGAAATAAAAAACCCAAAAGCAATGAAAAGCCTACTTCCATTTAATGAAAGCGGTGAGGTTTGTAAGTGTTAGCTGGTGTACTTGATTTATTTCTGAGATAGATCTGATCTGATTTATTTTCCTAGTAACACCATCATTTAGGCTTAAAAGAATGTTTGTGGTATTTTCTACATGGAAAATTTCAGCAAAGTAAACATGGAATTTTCCAACAGTGTTTTACTGATCCATAATATTTTCCTGACACAGCTGGAGGTGACCCTCTGAACCTGTAGTTTGTGGACAGAGAACGACTGGTGAATGATGTGATGACTAGAATTGTCTTGGGTGCAGTGATCATGAAATGATGGAGTTATCAATCCTTAAGTAAGGCAGGGGATCAGCAGACCTGCAACCTTGGACTTCCAGAGGGCAAACTTTGGCCTATTTAGGAGACTGGTTGAGACTACCTTGGGAGGTAGTCCTGAGGGGCAAAGAAGTCCAGGAAGGCTGGGAATGTTGGTCAGCACTGGCTGAACATGAGCCAGCAGAGTGCCCAGCTGGCCAAGAAGGGCAATGGCATCCCGGCCTGGATCAGCAATAGTGTGGCCGGCAGGACCAGGGCAGTGACCATCCCCTGTACTCGGTACTGSTGAGGCCACATCTTGAATCCTGTGTTCAGTTTTGGGCCCCTCATACAAGAAAGACATTGAGGGGCAGAAGCATGTCCAGAGAAGGGCAATGGAGCTGGTGAAGGGTCTGAAGCATAAATCCTATGAAAAGCAACTGAGGGAGCTGGGGTTGCTTAGCCTGGAGAAAAGGAGGCTTAGGGGGGACCTTATTGCTCTCTACAACTGCCTGAAAGGAGTTGTGGAGAGGTAGGGGTTGGTCTTGTCTCCCAGGTAACGAGTGATAAAGGAGGAAATGGTCTCAGGTTGTGCCAGGGGAGGTTTAGGTTGGATATTAGGAAAAATTTCTTCACACAAAAAGGGTGTCAAGCACTGGAACAGTCTGACCATGGAAGTGGTTGAGTTACCATCCTGAAAGTATTTAAAAAGAGGTGTAGATGTGGCATTTAGGGATATATTTTACTGGTAACTTGGCGGTTCCTGGGTTAGTAGTTGGACTCAATGTTCTCAGATGTGTTTTCCAACCTAAATGATTCTATGATGTGGAACAACAGAGATACAAGGGGAGGGAAATTTTATGGCAAAGATTTTGGCATAGATTTTTGAGGCGGATACATGGAGTACTGGAATCTTGCCAAAAGTAATGTTACCACGCCAGTGGAGATGGGAAATTGTTTTATACAAGCCTGCTTGACTTACTGATTGTTTGAAATAAGACTTGATCTTATAGCTAATTTTGCAGAGGGCAAAACTAATAGCTCTGTGGTAGTCAATGAGCTACAGATGAATATATTTCCTGGAGCTGACCATTCAGTGAGGGGATGTGGGTGATTTTATGATCCGTGCCCTCTTATTTTAAAAGAAAACCAGAGCAAACGAAAAGCTATATAATACAGTTAGCATATTCCAGCTTCTTCTTAGTTGCAAAAAGCCGCCATGAGATACTGTGCAGTCTCTCTTCAGGCCATAAACTTGCAGGGGTGGATTTTGAAAGTAAGACACTGGAGACATGCTAATATTGTCAAAAGTGATCAATCTACTTATATGGCTTCTCCTGTTCTTTCGGATGTTGAATGAATAAATGGAAGAAGTAAACAAAGTTATGAATTATAAAGGATCCTTGGGCCCTAAATCTGAAACACAGACACCCTTAGAGGGTGTCATTAACTCTGTTTGAGAGTGCTGGCAGGCTAGTGAGGGACTGTGTGATGAGCAGGACTGATAGTAGCACTGGCTTTAACAGATGAAATAAGTCGGGCTGGCTCAGCAGCACAGTGCAACTCACAACCATTTGACTTAATGCTTTCTCCTAGAGGCATGACTTTTTCCATACATTCAAGTGAGTGAAAACTGTCACTGAGTTGGTCTGTGCTTTCTCTCACCGATACAAGAGATGGTCTGGGAGCGTGGACTTTGGTCATGACTGTGCGAAGGAGCTTGCCAGCAGTTAGCTGGGAAGGATGATCATGCACCAGTGCTTGAAACTGTGTGCTCATCCTGTTTACTTTTTTTTAACAAAGGAATAATCAGAGTCATCATCTTCCTCTTGCAATTTTGTCACTTAAATCACTAAAATGTTGATTCTGTTCTCTACAGTACCTTGGGTAGATTCAAAGAACAACAGATAAAGTGAAGCCAGTGAAGAGATGAAAAACAGGGAGCTGTTACCAAGAGATCAAGACAAGGGGTAAGGTACCTTGTTATGTTGCATCATGTATCTGCAAGTTTCTATATATCGTCAAATTGTGTCCCCAGATACAGATAACTGTGATAAGCCCTTACACAGGTACGGACCAACACAGAAAATAAACTCTTTGGTACAAAAACAATTATACCATCCCTATAGAAAGTGAGAGCATTGGTTTGGAGGAGACAGTGGTAGGCAGTAAACTCAAACCCATTTGGCTGATGGATACATTTTGCAGCATAATGTGTGCCTTATCTCTAATTCTACCTATTCTTTGTTTTCTGTCCTTGTGTCTCCTGGTGCTGCAGCCAGCTATCTGATTACAGTGATGAAGAGAGCCATGTGGCACTGAATTTCAGTTGTGCATTGATCTTGCCGGGAATTAGTGAAAAAAAAAAAAAATCAATTGGAGCATCTTGGTCACCGGCCAAAAAAAATAGGATGTAAGTGACTAATAGTTACTGTATGATGGGTCAGCTTAGCAGGTGCTCTGGATAACTGACATGACAGAACATAATGGTTATTGTGGAAAGGCAGTTATAGTATTGACAGGAACATGGATGCATTTAGGAATAAAAAAGGAAGAAGCAGATTGAGACATCCATGGTGATGCCAGAACCAGCGATTTTTTAGCACTTTCTCAATGAGAGTCACTGCATTTTTGTCACTGGAAGGCTGGTCTGTAGAGGAACTACATACCTGATATGTTGCATTTGATAACCTGGACCAAATGCTTATATGTAACCAGACTGTGACAATTAGAGGATAATTTGGGTAGATGAAACAAAATGCTCAGTCATAAAAATAATACAGCAAGCACTTGGGCTAGGAAAAAGCCTGTTATATTTCACATTAATTCAAAAACTTAGAACTTATTATTCATCTGTAGATTCAATGTATTAAATCACTCTGCAGTTTGTACACGGGCTTACAGGCTTGACTTGCCCCAGCAGGCAGGAGGAAGAAGAGAAAATTGCCAAGGGTGATTTTATCCTCTATTCTCTGGAAAGCACAGATAATGTGCATGCCTAAAGCTCARCCAGAGAGCCTGAAAGAGAACAGGTTTCAGACTTGATTGCAGAACTGTCTGCCTATGCTGGTGAAAGTGGGCTKTGCCAATTCATTCCACCATGGGCTCATTCTGCTTTGTAGTACACTGGGCAGAACCAAGTTCTTTTAGGTACAACACCTGACACACAGCCTGATCTAGTGGGCGGCATCCCCACTCATGGCAGAGAGGTTGGAACTAGATGACTCTAAGGTCCCTTCCAACCCAAACCATTCTATGATTCTATGATTCTATGAATACTCAGAAAGTGCATCCACTCTCACTGTACCCTGAAGCAGAGCACATCAAGGACATCCCATGGAGGGCTTGAAATCCCCAATGTTAGGTTTTATTTTGGAACAAACTATGAGGATGACCCGTGAAAAATCTCTTGGTTTATGTCTCYTCCATATCTTGACAGGGCTATTTCCTCCCAAACTTTTTAGCGGTTTCCCATTTCCTGTGGGTACTGCAGTCTCCCTCATGTCTGGGTCTCTCCTCTTCTGTGTCTTTCATGTATTACTCAGAATCCCAGAGGCTTCTTCTRGCTCAGTGTCCTCATATGCTCTTTGGGAAAGTGCCTTTGTCTTTTCTCCCTAAAGGCTGGCACGTGCCCCAGGTGAAGTATCAAGGAAAATGTGCACCTAGTCTACACCAAGCAACAAAATGTTGTAAGTTAGAAAAACACATCCACCTTCTGTCACAATCCATAGATACATGTTTGTGCAACTTATACACAAAATAAAAGATATTCTATCTCATTCAAAATGGATTGGGTGTGACTGCCTAAAGGAAAACGTACAGAAATGTATGCTAATATTTATTAGCAGTCTTATTTTCTGTACAATCTCCATACCTACTGATGCTTTAAACAGCAAAACTGCCTGAGGAGTCTGTAGGTTTCATCTACACTGTGGTATATCCCAACATCCCTTGTCCTTTTAGGAAGAAGACGTAGGTGTGCACCATGTCTCTGTGAACCCTGGTTTCCCTTAGTAATCAGGTTTTGCAAGTGCACTGGAATGGACGACAATTTTGGGGAGAAATTTTTAACTACTCGTAATAGAAATCAACATTTAAACTACATGATGTTGTGTTATTTTGTTTTGTTTTGTTGGTTTTGCTTGTTGTTTTTAAGCAAGAACCTTTGTGTTATTATTGGAATACATTGGACCAAGTTGATCTGCTGTTTAACTCCCTGATTTCAACAGAATTGCAGCAGGGAGCAAACTGTTCTATTTTGTCCAGCCAAGTGTTGAATTCCAACCTGTTATGATTTTTCAACTTTTCAGCTAAGGGTGGTTTCCTTAGCAGTAGGCAGGAGGTTTTCTACTTGGTTTTTCAAGAAACCACTTTGATTTCATGTAACAGCTGATGACCTGGGTTATACTTCCAGTCATGTTCTATGTTGGGGATTGCAAGGGCTGTAAAAAAAACAAACAACTTTTTGTTTTGCCTGAGATTCAGGACAGGAACTGAGTGAGATTTACGCTGACATTTCACATGGCTCAGTTGAGTTGCTTTATACTGCAGACTAAGATACCAGTATCTCTCAGTGCTTTCTCCTTCCCATGCTCACATATTTCATCATTCAATCGCCTCTATTCTCTTTTTTCATCTCCATATTTTGGGAGATGCAAAAGCAGAAGGAAAAGTGGTTTCATTTACCTCAGCTTTATTGAATTGGGTGACTGGCCCATTTTTTCCCTATGTATTTCAGCAAAGAGTAGGACCTGTCAGGATATGTCCTTCTTTTTTGCTTTTCAGCCACTAGATGTCTCTGACGCTGTAAAAAATTCAGGGGGAAATAAAGGCATTTGAACCCTGGTAAACAAGGAAAACAAAGTTGCAAGTTGATCATTGTGGAAACTGTTTCTTTGTGTCATAGTTCCTTCCTCTTTCCCCTAATAACTAATTCTTACTTTAGAAAGCCACTCATCTTTATCTCATGACAGTCACATACTTCTTTCCTCTTATTACCAAAGACAAAATATTAATGTACTAATTTGTCAAGTGTCCTCCTTCTCTACTAAATTTCCATCTGGGAAATAGGTAGTCAGTTCTCACACCTGTGATCTTGCCTCCTGTCCAAGTCCAGTGGCATCCTGTAGACGTTAGCACAGTGATATGCTTGGATATAGAAGCTCCTAAGTGACTTTAAAAGATCTGTCCTTAGATTTTGTCTAGATTTTGTGCCTGGCTGCTTCTCCTTGAAACACAACCAAATTTTGTTGGCCTGAATAATAGAGGATCGAATTTACTGAACTGAGACAATGCAGACGTTGACTTGAGTTAGTTGCCACCACAAAGGTATCTAGCGTAATTGGATATGCTCGTTGGCAGATATGATGCAGGACCTACGTAAGATGTCTGTGCTGGAGTGGCAGCTGGAATCCAGACAGAATACTCTAAAACATCTCAAAAGATAATACATTGTGTGAGCAACCAAGTCCAGTCCAAGACACCTAAACCGAGCACTGGCGTCAGGATTAACCTCACCCAAATTTAGCCATCTAGAGGCAGAAGTCTAATCCAAGATAATCATTCATCTAGGAGAGGCTCAGCTGCCCACATACAAAGTGTTTCCTGTGATTAGAGATGATGTAAGATATTCCACCTGGTCACTCTCTACTGTGTCAGAAGAACTTGCAGATCCTGTGCCACACCTGCCAGTTCCTTATGGACATCTTAGGTACTCTAGGGTTTCTGAAATGAGAGGAAATACATGTATGGGAAGCTAAACATATTTCACAGGCTTCCTTTGTAGACAACAGAGAGAAAAAAAAATCAAGTGAGCTCCAGAGACCTATCCATCTCATTTTAAGGAAGGTTTCTTTGATGGTAGAAAGAATTGTTCCATAAAGCTGCCTCTGATTCTCAAATAATATAGACAAAGTATATATAAATGTGTTATAATACATACCTAACATTTAGAGTCTAGATGGAATGAATCTGCAACAACCTCATATTTGTGGAACCAACGGTCAACCATTAAATATTTCTTGATACACACCTGTTGTGTATATTTTGGCTGTCATGCTTGATACTTCCAGTCTAAGCCCCATCTTGTTTGCTTTTACCTACAGATCAATGGTTATGCCCTCTTTTTCCCTAATATATAAACACAAAGCTGCTTACAAAGTGCCTTGGACCACAGCCAACAGTGAGAGCTGGGTACCTTCAAAGGGCAAGCTGGAATGTCAGCATCTTAGGTTCCCCACATTACATGGAATAAATTGAAGCCAAAAGGGCGTAACTTGAAGATTCAGGGTGAGCAGTTTGTAAATGGCTTACCAAGTTACATCTCCTGGCCCAGCAGAATTCTGGATAAATCTGGGACAGGCAGAACTGAATGTTTCTCCAGTAAGTGGTTTTGACATGATCAGAGAATTGCAGTAGACTACCGGTCTGCTTTTAGCTGCTACAGCAGAGCCTATAGTACAACCCATTTGAACAGAGCAAACATAAGACAGCGAGATCCTTGGTGTCCTTTGTCTTCAGGGCAAAGTTGTCCGAAAAAGAAAAACTGGGGAGCTGGAAATCTGTGTGCGGAATTTGATTGCGGGATAGGAAGCAGCTAGATCTTTTATAAATCATTATTGTCAAGCGCCATCAAAGTAAGTCTTTTAGCAGCAGGCGTGAGAACAGCACTCCTACTGTCCTTTCTACAGAGTTCAAAGCCAAAGAAGGAGCTGAAGACAAGGCAGCCTACAGCTGCTTGGCTATCCTGCCTCCTATCATAACTGTTGTTTGATGATGTTAATTCCGACCATTATTTAATAATATGTTTTTTTCTTTATTTAGATGGTGGTTTTAGTCAACTGACAGAGATGAACAAAGGTCATTCACAGAACCCAAGAAATTCTTTCATTCTGGTTTTTGTTCTGGTGTACAAATGAGTTCCTATAAGTACATGTAAGTATAATTTTCTTCTTTTTTTTCCTGATTAATATCAAGCACAAGTTCAGATTTTTAGGCTTATTTTTAATTTAAAGAGAGTGCAATGAGCTAGAAAGGCAGCATGTCTCAGAAGAAGCAGATGCAACAGATCCAACCCTATGAACACAATTTTCTAAACATCTGCTATGACTGTAGAGTACTAAAACCAAAAGTTGAATACATCAATGGCTCATTACACTAAAGAATATGGCTTAGAATCTATTAAAAATTGCACCAAACTCACTTGCACAAAATAAGACTCATCTACTACAATAGAACTAGGCCAAGTGCTTTTGCACTAAAAATCTGTGGGAAAAGCAGAAGTGGGGCATAGAATTGACCTTGTGTTTTGGTTATGTGTGCTGTAACTGCAGAGAATTCCTTTTGATTACACTTCTGTAGAGGTACTGCAGGATGGGGTTGTAAGCTATAAACTACGGGATATAAAACTACATGACCTGGGACTACCTGGATATCAACATCAGACACTTGCATGGAGGGAGGGGATTACATCCAGTACCTTATTCCACAGGCTTCACTGAGTAAGTACTCACAGGAAGTTTGTGGAGTCATAGGAAAGTCCTTTAATTTCTTTGTGACTCAGCAGTTTAGATTTTGCCACCCTAAGGCACGTGTGAGCTTTCTCCAAATGAGGTACCAATTCTCGGTTGAACTGCCTAGAAAGCAGGCATCTGCAAGGGCAGAGAAATGTCCCTTCTCTGCATTTTCCCCTATATCCTGTGTGGGGCTTGTCAAATCTCTTGTCTTTGTCATGAGTTCAGATCAAGACCTAAATTCTTCAGTCTAAACTGTCAGACACAGAGGATGTCAGTCCTGCTTGGTTGTTAATTATGTGCAAGACACACTCCAGTCTCTGTAGGTGTTTCTGGTTAGCTATGAAGGCCTCTCTAGCCACCATTTGTCCATAATATATTATAACAAATAAAGAACAACACCACAGGGAGATAAATTAAGCAGGAAACACAGTACTTGGGATTACATTAAATGGGTTTGGGTCGCAATGTATATGAAGCAAATGAAGGAAGAGACTGCTGCAAAATGGATTACTGTCCTCTAGATTTTAGTAAAACCCAGTAACTTTCCTGGAATTTTTGACCATATAATGTAATACTCCCCTTATACACTCCCTATACAACAGCAGAAATATTACTGGTCTTCATTAATCTCAGTACAGATTTTGAAGTAATTTGCTTATCTCACTGGACAAACTTAGAGGGGTTCATTTGACATGTACACATATACAATGAAGCTAGTTTTCTTGGCTTCCTTCATACTCAGTGCAGAGTAACGGCAAATTATAGAGTGTGAATAATTTTGTCCTAAAACCAGTCAGAAGTTTCTTCCCAGTTACTTTAACAGGAGATATTTTGAGGTGACTGGTTCACATGTTCATGACAGTCTTATAAATGTCTTAGCATAGGTGAAATGACTATACTCTTTCTGTCAATCACTATGAGGCCTTTAGTAAAAATTTACTTCTTAAAAAATTCTCCAACTCCTGTTTAGCACAGTTAGTGGAAAGGAGTTGAAATGTTCCCTGGAAGACTAAGTACCTGTGATTTATAGGCGATCCTTCTTAACAGGATAAATGGCCATATTTCATTTTTGAAAAGAGAAAGATAAAGAACTCAGTAATACTTGCTGATCATGTTTAATCTAGAGAAGAGAAGACCGAGAGGGGATATCATCAATACATACAAATATCCTCAAGGTGGCTGCCAAGAGGATGGTGCCAGACACTTTTGGTGGTGCCCAGCGACAGGATGAGGAGCTATGGCCATAAACTAAAACACAAGAAGTTCTACCTCAAGGAACCTCTTGTGAGGAAGAACTTCTTTACATTGAGGATGGCAGAGCCCTGGACAGGCTTCTCAGGGAGGCTCTCTGGAGAGATTCCAAATGCACCTGAATGCGTTCCTGTGTCACTTGCTCTAGGTGACCCTGCCTTGACAGAGTAGTTGGACTGGAAGATCTACAGAGATCCCTTCCAACCCTAGCAATTCAGTGATTATGTGATAAAGGAATTAAAAATTCTTTATTGTGCATTTTAATATCTTTTTTTTTTTTAATTTTTTTCCCCCCATGCAAACATCTCCTTGATGTACCTTCTCTTTTCAGTTTTGGCTGAGTGCCACTCTGTACTTCTTTTCCAGCTTAAGTCCATACTTAGAAGTGAATTTGATGCAGTATATAGCACTACATACTTAACCATAGTAAAATGCATTTTTACAAATTATTCTGGTGCCTTCCCCAAAAACTGCAAAACCACAGATAAAATCCTGAAGTTTAGACATAAAATTCACAAGATGACAAGTAATTTTCATGATTTCTGATGAGGAAGAGGTTTTGGCAGTTTTCTCCTCAAAGAGGAGAGTGCTAGAGTAAAGGCAGCATTGAGTCATCTAATAAAAAATGCATTTTTGCATCTAAAATGCCTTCATTTTTTATGAAAATATTTGCAAACCAGTGCTTATTTCTACTTCTTAAGAACACTATAATTTTTCCAGGGCCTTGCCTTCTTCTCCAAAATATTTGCCAAGTGGCAGTGCTGTATGGCAAAGGATTTTCTCTGATGGGCAGGCACAAGCAGCCAGGGGACAGAAAATGCAGAGTGATGATGCAAAGGAATGTGATCAGAATTTATTCAGTTGTTTTCTGAATAATGTTGCTGCTTAAAGGGTATGAATTACAAAAAGATAAAAAGATTCAATGCAAAACTGGTGGCAATAGCTTTGGGGAAACCAAGCATAGGTAACCATTTGCCTTGGGAGATACTTACATTGCTTTGGAATGGCTGTGGATTGGGCCTAAGACAATTTTTTTTTGATTAGCAAAGATTTACAAGAATGTGTATCATGATTACTTTTTTGTTTTCTTTTCAGGGCTGGGTTTTTCTCAGAATAACCCATTCTTGTGGTACTAATTTGCTAGAGTTAGGAGTATGCTTTCTCCATTGCCTGAAATATACGTCTATAATCAGATGGAAAGGTGAAGAAATGCTGGCAGTTTTTGAGATGACTTGTCCTAGGGCAGCAAGGTGTCTGGAGGTACCCCTGAAATCATTGGGTCGGGGCAGGAATGAATCCCTACTAAGTCAAAGGAAAAAAACTATAACAAAGCTTAAGTGCATCTGGGAATGGTCTTCAGGGGAAATTTCCTTTCCACAACACTCAATTTCTCTGTCTTGTTTATTTTAGCCCAAAAATCCTAATTTCAGTTTGGCTCCAGAAAAATCAGCCCACATTTCTTCATTGTTTCTGTCAACAGCCTTATCTATCATACTAGAGCAATATCCAGAAAGAGCCTTTGGTCTTCTCCTTTTTTTGGTTTAATTAGCCTTGTAGTTAAATCATAAAAAAGGTTGATACAAAAGGCAGTTTTGGAAGAATGAACATAAATGCATGGGGTTTTTCCAATCTCAGGAGATTGCAAGTGATCTCACTACTTTCTCATATAAGCCTGCTGGCGTTCAAGATGAAAACTCTAAAGATTTTTAAAATTACTTTGAACAGTGTCTCAAATGACCTGTTCAATATCCTTAAAAATTAAGCACAAGTTGGGACCGAAGGGAGCTGTAATAGGCAACTTAGTACCTTCATTGTGTTGCACTTCAGAGAAGCGATTTCCAGGTGCATTGCTTTATAACTGGGTGACTGCTGAGAGCACAATCGGTAACAAATTTCAGCTTTTTTTTTCCATCTGTGTAACACAGTAACTAATCGTTTCACAAAATGGAAAGTCTTGCTGAGGACTGTAAGCCACTGGGAGTGTTAAAGTAACCTTGTGGCTCTGATTAACAGGCTTCCAGATGCTAGATTAATGAGTGGATCTGAAAAGTTTGCATCAGCATAAGCTTCACTCTTGCTGAAAGCAGTAAGCTTTTTTGCTAGCTTTTACCGCAGTAAAGATGAGTCGAGCTATGGCATGTGGGAGAGCATTTTGCAAAAAATCTCCATATAACAGCTGGATACTGCAATGTGTACCTTGCCTCCGCAGCAACAAAGCCTCTCTAGACTTTGGCTGCTTATTTTGGTCTCAGAAGGGCAGTGTTTTGTCCTGTTTGTATGGCTGTTTCATTTATGGCTGTATGGTTGAGAAGAACAGTCTCACGAAAACAAACAAACCAACAAACCAACAAACCCCCCAAACCCAAAATGAGCAAAGATTCTGCTTAGTGGTGAGAATCTTCCCTTGCACCATCTCCTTCCTTTCGTGCCTGAAAAGACCTCAGTAAAGCAAAATGCTGACTGTAAAAGGAAGCAATATACCCTAAACATAGACACTTCACAAGGATGCCAGATAAGATGTGGCTAGAAAGGAATGACAGGTGACAGTAGGGAAGGCTGTGTAGGGTTGCATCAAAATTAATCTTGCCTTTTTCTACTTGATCATGCCATAGGAGAGCTCTCATCTGAACACATGACAATTTTATTACTTATTTTTGTGCAGAGGCCAAGTTAATGTTGATATTTAGAGTTCAGTGGCAGATTAGTTCAGGCCAGTCAATGGCAGCCACACAGTGAAGCACAAGCTTGGTTATAGATGTCACCCCCCCAATGCCATTTCTACACATTGCCAAGCAAAGAAAACAGTGTGGGAAGTACCCTGGTGTTGTTCATTTATCTCTGAGCAGATTGTATGGTGGTGTGAAAGGAAATTTAATGGGTGCCTACTTTTACTTTCATATTTTGCTCCCTGTCTCTGGTCAGTTATTTTGCTGGGTCCTTAAATGAACTTTAGTACTGCCGCTTGTGCTCAGGTGCATTTATCTATCCAAAGAGGCAGCTTTTGCTGTCAGCTCACAGTATATATTTTGCTGCACCTGCTGCAAAATAGTTTTATCTTCAACAGTCAACCTATTCCTTTGTGGAAATGAAAGATTTACCAAAAAATGGCAAAAAATATGGTACCTTTACCACATCTATTTATTTCCTGTTCAAAGAGTGAATTTACTGGCAAGCAGAATAACAGACTGCTGTCTCTAGGCTAATTTTGATTGGATTAATAAATGGCTGCCATTATTCACACATTCTATACTGAGTTAGATTAAGTCCGGTTACTGCTTGTATGCTGTGCTGTGAAGTCCTTTAGCTAACCAAGAAAATGCTGTTGTGGAACCAGCAGTGGTTATTTTTGTAAAGCTTCAGGACAAGCATTCCATGCTGTTTTTTCCATATAGGATGAGAGGAAGGAATATTGCACACAGCAAGTGATAAGATTGGCTTTTGAAGGGTATTTTGTCAATGCTGATGTCAAAGTGACTTCAAATTGAAAACAGATAGGTAACAATTCTGCTCATTCCTAAGGGGAAGAACATACAGAGCAGCAAGACATCTCACCTACTATGTGAACAACAGAAGAGCCTCACGACAAATATAAGGTTGTGGTTCACATTTACGGCAGATCTTAGCAGCTCCTGTCTCCCAAGGCTGCCTTTAGTCCTCTGAGGTTCCCATGTGAAACTGTCTCCAGTGCTCCTGGGAGCTCACTGTCTGATGATTCACTGCAGCTGTGTCTTACAAAGTGTTTGTCCAATCTGCCTTTCCCCAAAGAGCTATCTTCTTCACAACTAAAAGAATGAAATAATATCCTGTTTTGACCTGGACTTTAGAATGCAGCAAGCCTTCTCTCACCCCGTGTTTTGAAACTAAAGCTCCCTAGGCTTTCTGCTGTGAACTTGTTTCCCCTCCTGCAGGCCTGTGCCAGCTCTGAGGCAGCAGAGTTCCACCAGGGTGGAAGGAGGGATGAGAAAATGAGTGTTTCCAATAGCTCGCAGGCAGTGTTCGCAGCTGACGCTGATGCTCTGCCATCTGTGTGCTTGGTGTTTACAGTACTGACTGCGGTGAAATTGTGATCGAAGAGCAGCTCAGTAACATTTTCTGTTGGTCGATTTTGTTCCAGAGTAACTGCCTCCAGRGCCGATTTGGGACTTCACCTGAACAAGTGAAGTCATCTCAAATTCTAATTTTATCTTCTCTCCTTCAACCAGTAGCTGTAAATGGCATTTTTCAGTCTCAGAAGTGCCTTAGCCCTGAAGCTGACAACAGTCCTCTAGCAAATAATGATATAAAGCAAAGTACAGGGGCAAAAATCTCACATTAAATAAAAAGTTATCTAGTACAGTAATTGAAGGTTGAAAAACCTTGTCAGCTTGCATATATGTCAGACAATTTACCATCTGTGGATTAATCCCTCTGGTCTCCAAAAGTACTAATACGTGTAGTTGTGGGAGAGTTTGTCTAACACATTTGCTCCCCATCAAGCATTATTTGCTCTTCTCATGTCACTTCTGGATTGATTTATTCAAATACTGATGATGTGGACATCTCTCAACAACTCCAGCACCAGAAAATTTTTTACAATGGAGTCATTACTTGATGGACTTTGGGATTTCAGTCTTTATTTCACACACCGATCAATTATTCCTTTCCCCAAACCTACCTGTAATCATTGATTTTAATAAACACAGGAAAACATGAAAACCAGGCTATTACAAAGCAAACAAACTGCTATTTGATATGAGAAAAGTASATGATGCTACTGACTACTGTTGGAAAGATTCTTGTAACTCCTTGCATATTTTGAAATCAGTCACTCCTAGAAAATATTTGTTATTTGCTGTTTACTACCAGACTTTGCAATGCTCCTCTCAGGGCTTGCTGAGCTGTGTGGGAGTCACCTGGAGAATCGTAGGAAACAGCACTGGGACCTAAATAGTCAATGGTCTCTGTGTTGGAACAGGGTGGTTTTAAGGAGCAGTTGCTTCTTTTGCTTTGTTCTTGGAGCACAAAACTGACATCCTGTCAAAAGTGACAAGATAGAGCAGTCCTTCAACTAAGAAGACTTATTTCGGAAATGGTTGAATTGTAGTTATGCAGCCTATGAGAAGCAAGTTAACCATATCTGAAGATACAGAAGAACCTCTCTGAGTATTCGAGGGAAATTCTTGAGTGATTTTTTGCGGTGTCCACAATAAACACCAATTCCAGATATACAGCTGAGCAATGGGAATCAATTTTTATCAGGTATCTGTGGATAGACCTTGATAGCTGTGTGAAATCCTAATAAAACTAGACAGTATCTAATAATTGAATGCATTTTTCATGAAAAAAAGATGAAGCTTTGTCAATGCTAAAATATTTTTCTCAGTTGTCTGTTTTAGCAGCTACAGATGTAAAAAGGAGCAAAAGCCATTCAGAAGATGCTAAATCACATTGATCCAAGATGAAGTGTTCTGCTTCAGACCCACTTTCATTCCAAAAGAAGCTTGAATCTGAAATTAAACATTTCACTTTAGGATTGAATAAGCTCCTGAGTTTTAAAAAAGGGAAGTTTAGACAGATAAGAATATACATATACATGTGAATGTAAATAAAAATGCAAAAATATAAAAACATAAACAAATATAAATTTGGCAACTGTCAATGATTTGCATAAAGCCGAACAATAAAATTCTTTACGGAAAGAAATTCTCCCATTCTGTGAAAGCATGGGGGTCATCTGATTCCTGTGCCTTCTCTGGCTTCTTGGTGCTGAGGTTTCCAAAAAGTCTACTCACAGTTACCTGCATGACTTCATGTTGCTGTTTGTTCTTACATCATAATCCGGTTCATTGCTATCTTAGTGGTGCTGTTAAAACTGTTGGTGAGATTGTGCCATACATCTGATTTACTTACTGCCCATCCCTTCAAGGCTTACGGTGATGAAGGACTGTGGAAACACCAATACTGGATTATTTAACTCTATGATCCAATAGGAAATACACAAAAGAAAGTGCATGAAATTAGATTTCTAAGTGAAGACTTTTTTTAAGCAAAACATAATTTTTTTTACATGTTGCTATGTGTGACTGAGTTTCAGAGCCTGAAAATGCTTCTTGGCTGAGGAAAATAAGTAATGGATTTGGTAACAGGTAGCTGAAGTTGTGAATGCTGTAACCGTGGAGTGGCTGGTAGATTGCTACTACAGAGGGCCATTAAATATCTTTGCAGTGAGGTAGCTGTGCATGAAGTGGATCTCGTAGCAGGGTAGGATAGGAGAGAATCCTTTACTCCTTTGCTGAAGCTGAACAGCCATGTAGCCAGCAATAGGCCCAGTGTAGGAGATGGAGCTGAMGATGGATCCTGAACTCCAGTGGTCRGTGCAATTACGTGCCCCCTTTCTCCAGGACCTCAAGTTCATTTTACATTAGACAGAGTAGAACCGGCTGAGAGAGAAGCCTTTGCCCACAAGYACAGAAGTTCTCTCTTTGATTCTGTTCTACCAGCTAAATAGAGAAATTGTGTAAGGGGAAAGAAGGAAAATATTAATTGGTGATGGCTGAGCAATAGGCTGGTGACAGGACTGGGAATACAGCCCAGATTTTCCAATTTCCAGATCAGTGATTTGCTCACTGACCTGTGCTGTTTTTAATTCCCAATAACCATCTTCCACKGTGTTAAACTGCCACCAGTCAAGATCTGAGATTGAGATCTTATTAGACATTGTTTACATGCATAGATGTGGCTTTAACATCAGTGGGTACCAAGGTGTATCTGAACATTCATCCTGACCTTATCTCTTTTTGGTAGATATCCACAATKAAATACTCGAGGTTGATGGTTAAATTATTAAGAGATTTTATTCTGAGATCCTTGATATATTATTCAAAGACAGACATGTGCCTGGGGTTTATATATCAGAACATCTGATTTTCTTTCTCAAATTTTACAGCGGCATTTCTGGTTTTCAGAGCCAGAAGCTGAAGAACAACCCCATCCAACCTTATAATCACTTTGAAAGCTTAAATATTGGATGAACACATTTTGGAAAGAGCTACAGCCTATATTAATTTTATACAATTTCATACAAGAGGGAATTTCAGGCATTAATGGCTGAGAGACATTTCTGGGAGAGCTTCTTTGAGCCATAGAAACTGCGAAAAATCTTGCAAACCCATCTCCTCACTGTTAACCAATTCAAGGATGGAGAAAAGAGAAATTAAAGTCCAAAGGTTTTCTTTGTCTTCATGATATTCCTCTCAATTCCCAGATGTTCTCTTTCCTGTYGGAGACAAGAGGCAACAGGATTTTTGTGAAGGAGATGGACTGACAATATGTTGGAGAAGGTTGGTCTTTTATTACCCTGTAGGTACAAGAGATTTCTAAAATTTCAAAGTTCATGCTGGAGTTAATACTTGTAAAAACACTACTAATTGATGCAGACGTCACTGGGGCCTGTGATGGGCATGTGTCCAACAGCAGCTCTGCTTCTGAAGGAGCCGGGTAGGAAATAAACATCTTACAAATGTGATCAGTTAAAATCTTCAGTGATATAGACTCCAGAGATCAGTGGATCTGGGAGATGGTTTCCCAAGGAAATCAGTACGTCTTCCTCTAGTAATATCAAAAAGAAACGCCTCTTGTTGAGTCTACAGTTTTCTGTCTTCTCTTGGATCACAGATTTTACTGCGGAACATATGAAGAGAAGAAGCCTAACCTTGAAGTGTAGCAGCCTGTAACAATAGAACAGCAATGTTAAGCAACCAGTGTCTCATTGGGTGTGTTTAATGGCTCAACTTGAACAGAGTATCTAGCATCTAATCATTTGGCATGGCATTTCAGTGATGATTCATGAAGAGTGTTTTTAACATCAAWTCTATTTGAGGCAGCTCCTGTGACCCACAACAGGATTCAAATCCAACCACCCATTCAAATACTGGCCAGGATTGCTTTTTTTGAAGATCTATTGGAAAAAAACCTCAAAACAATGAGACTATGTTGCCGTCTCTCTAGATCATGTTCATCTCACTTTAGCTTTCTAAAACATAGGTGTCTGGTCTGAGCTATCTGTACATCTTATTGCTACACTCAAAGGAGAGAGAGAGATCTCCACATAGTTATTCATCCCACAAATGGCATGAAACTGTGCCAGGGGAGGCTTAGGCTGGATAATAGGAAAAGGTTCCTCACCCAGAGGGTGGTTGGGCACTGGAACAGGCTCCTCAGGGAAGTGGTCATGACGTTAAGCCTACCAGAGTTCCAGAAGTTCTTGTACAATGCTCTCAGGCATATGGTGTGATTCCTGGGGTGTCACTTTCCATTAACACTAGTCTGATCATCACTTACTAACTTGGGTTATCAGCACAGAGTTGTTCATGGCTAAAGTAAAAAAAAATCAYATCTAAATATTGTCTTTTCAAAGCATGCCATGGAATTCTGATTCTTGTTTTCCTGAGGGCACAAGACAGAATTTTTGTTTCCACTGTCTGCCTCCAAAAACTCTTGAGTCTTTTGTTTTCAGTTCATTTCTCTGAAAAACAGCTTCAGAATTAACTTATCCATACTCAGGTCAGGGATTTGAGATTCTACCATGTTGGGTGCAGCATAGCGATGCAAGTAGAGCAGGAAAAAAGTAATTCCTTTAATGTGGTGGGATGGCCTAACACTGAACTGCAGAATTTATTTTGAATTTTGACATAGCTTTCAGTGGGACCAGGATTTCCATTCACAGATGTCCCTATTACAGACAAAGTGTCAGATCTCAGACAAAAATAAATAAGTAAAGGTAGGGGATAATAAACAAACAAATAGTAGACAGATAGACAGACAGAYAGACGGACAGATAATCAACAAATAAATAAAGAAGAGGACAGTGAAAAGACCTAATAGCAGGTACTGCTTTGGCTAGTGGTCTGATTATAGAGTATATGCCATCTGCACTTGTAGACTGCTCAGACTTGTGGATGCCTTTGTTCCTGGAAAATATGGGACATGTTTCCAATGTCAAAAAATGTAACTCCAACATGAGTTTCTGGCTAATACACCAGATGGGGGTGCTGCCATTCAGAAGGACCTGGATGGGCCAGAGAAATGGGCTGACTGGCTGGGAGGATGCTCTACAGAGAAGAACCTTGGGATGCTGGTAGACAGCAAGATGACCATGAACCTGTAAGGTACCCTCATGGTGAAGAAGACAATAGCCTTCTAGACTTGGAGAATAGAAAGCTCAAGGGAATCTTACAAATGTGTAAAAATACCTGATGGAAGCAAAATGAAGAGGAACCCAGACTCTTTTCCATATTGACTGCTTATGCGACAAGGTCAGTGGGCACAAATTTAAACATAGGACACTCCATCTGAACAACAGGAATAGACATTTTTACTATGAGGATGGTTAAACTCTGGAACAAGCTGTGCAGAAAAGCTGTAGAGTCTCTGTGGTGGTATTTGAAATCTGATTRTACACAATCCTGGGACATGTGCTACAGTTAACCCTTCTTGGGTAGAGAGTTGGACTAGAAAAGGAGGGGGGAGAGTCTCTTCCAGCTTAAATGATTCTGTTGTTCTTTCTTGGTATAGTTTGCTCCAGGGACCCCTCTTGCTAGACACRTGAGTGGAACTGTCTTGTGCATTGGTTCTGTGCCCTGTAGTGTCTTCTGATATTACTCAAGCACGCCTCGTGTTCTTAAGCACTTCCACAGTCTCCTCAGGACATGTAATGCTCCTTGATTTCATGCCGAAAATATACCACTCCATGAGGTTGTGACATTATTCTTTCCTTGTTACAGAAACACAGAATCTTTTAGGTTGGAAAAGACCTCTGTTATGGAGAGGCTTTCCTGTGAAGGTTCCCTGTTCACCCAGGCCAGTCTTCTTCCACAGCAGCTTGTCTTTTAGCACATAGGGACAGCCTGCTACTGTGCCTTTAAGATTTCCTTCTTAAGGTATATCCAACCTTCCTGGACCCCTTTGTTGTTAAGGACTTTTTCCCAGGGAACTCTGAACCAGTGTCCTGGATAGGCCAAATTCTGACCTGCAAAGTCCAAGGTAGAGGTTTGGTTGACCCCTTTCCTTACTTCACTAAGAATCAAAAACTCTATCATTTTGTGATCGCTATGCCCATGACAGACTCCAAACACCAGATCTGGCACCAGCCCTTCTCTGTTCCTATACATCAGGTCTCGTGGGTTACTGCCCCTGGTAGGCTCACTCGCCAGCTGTGTCAACAAGTTTTCTTCCACACTCAGGAACCTCCTAGACTGTCTCCTCTCTGCTGTGTTGAGTTTCCAACAGACATCTGGCAAGCTAAAGTCTCCCACAAGAACAAGGGCTGGCGATTGTGAAACATCAGCCAGCTGCTAATAAAACATTTTTTCTGCCTTTCCATCCTGGTTGGGTGGTCTGTAACAGGCTCCCACTAGGATGTCTGCCTTATTAGCCTTCCCCCTATCCATACCCATAGGCACTCAACATTAACATCACTATCGTCAAGCTCTATACAGTCAAAATACTCCCTAGTGTATGCATTGATGCTACTGTCTCTCCTTCCTCACCTCTCCCTCCTGAAGAGCTTGTAGCCATCCATTGCAGCACTCCAGTCATGGGAGTCATCCCATCACGTTTCTGTGATGATGACTATGTCATAGCTTTCCTGCTGCACAGTGGCTTCCAGCTCCTCCTGTTTGTTACACACACTGTGTGTGTTGGTGTACATGCACTTCAGCTGGGCTGTTGATTTCACCCCCAACACCRGCATGTTGCCCCCAGGCTCATCTCTAGTGAGCCTGACCTTATCCTCTGCCCCCTTCAAACCCAGTTTAAAGCCCTCTCAATCAGCCCTGTTAACTCATGGGCCAGAATCCTGTCCCTGCTTTTAAACAGGTGAACCCCATCTGTCTCCAGCAGGCCTGGCTCCTTATAAACCGCCCCCTGATCAAAAAAGCCAAATTCCACTGATGACACCAGTCTTTAGGCCACATGTTGATCACATGGGTCCTCCTTTTCCTTTTGGCATTCTTCCCTGGTACCAAAGGAATTGAGGAAAATACCCACTGTACTCCTGTCCCTTTAACCAGTTGTTCCAGTGCCCTGAAGTCCTTCCTGATTGCACTGGGGCTTCTCTCATTGACCTCATCACTGCTGGCCTGGACAAACAGCAGTGGGTAATAATCACTTGAGCTCGTTGTGTGTTATGAGTGACATGAACATACTTAACCCGTACTACTTGGCCTGTGATAGGAGATTTTCTTTCTGGAGTGCCAATATCTGTTGTTGAAGATATAATGTTAGTTGATCAAGTACAATGCAATAAACAACAGGGAGGTTCTCTCAGCATCCTATTTTACTTTGTAATCTCTGTGAACGGCTAAGAATAGTCTGGATTGTGGTACACTTCAAAGCTGAGTCCTATTTTACAGAGGATATTTCCTGCCACAAACCTAAGTTTCCTTCTGGAGTGAAGAAAAAAGATTTTGAAGTACAATGAAATGGTGGGTTTCAGTTTCTGATTTGTGGGAGGTGTGGAGATATGAAAAAATAGCTGAAGACAATTGGCAGACAATACAAATTTGCTATTTGCAAAATTATGAAGGTTTCTCAAAGTAGAGGAAGAAAAGGGTTGAAAAACACTATTCTATAGTAGAGGCCACTTTCCATCATGAGTGATATACTATGYATGTGCGTTTGCTTTAGGATGGATGTGGTACAAGTGTGTTGTGACGCATAACTGAACTCCAAACTTCAGTTTGAAGTTCATATTCTCAGTTTAAAACCAGGTCTTTACAGAGCAGCTAGCTGAAATATGACGTTAGCCCTTGTACATAGCAGCTCAGAGCTCCAGACTATGAGTGCAAATCCAGAAGAAGTTACTTTAGGAAACAGCATTGGGAAAAAGATGGATTTATTCTGGTGTGGGAACACCATCAACATTCAGACTTGGAACTATGACGTATGATTATGTGGCAGCTCTTGTCCTCTTTCAAGGGTGTTAAAAATTGACGTAAAAATAAATTATATATGAGAGACAAGTGGAGTATCCCAGGTGTTCTTGGCAAATGCTGCCATGAAAATTAAATAAAATACAAGCCCTTTTAGGAGGATCTGAACAAGCAATCTTTCATGTTTCATAGTGAAGTCACTTGCTCACCATCACCACCTCACTACAGATGAGGAAAGAGACATATTGAGGGCTCTTGAGCTTTATGAATGATCACAGTGAATCAGCACAGAGTGATTTAGCACAGGTGTTCTGTAATTGGACTGCACGGGAAAAATTCTGAGTTCATTTAGTGATTCTCAATGTCACCTTTCCAGTGGGGAGTTCAAGTGAGAAGTCTGGCATGAGAATAAAATGGCTAAATGTGGTGAATACACACAACCTCAGTGTCTCCTTTCCTTATCATGGACCCTTTCTATGGGCCTATTTTTTAGAGGTACTTATTTAATTTCTATAAAGAGCATTTAACACGTGGAATACTTTAAAAAAGTCACAGCTACTACTGAAACACTTCTGCTCCCTGTGTTCATTATGAAAGGACCCTGCCCCTTTGCCTGTGCCTTGTGGCAATTCTCAGCACTTTGTCAGGCATCATTAAAATCTTATATGATTTCTATGATCGAATTTCTAAGGCTAGTTTGAGGGAGAATTAAAAAAACCCAAGGAAAAATAGAAGGGAGAAAAATACGTCAACATGCATGAAAAACTCATGTATACATCCATCAGAGAAACAAATATATTGTCTTGGAGTCTTTGCTGTATGGGATACTTTTTACTGTCAGAGATGAACAGACATTGGGTTTTTCACAAATTCAGAGTGAAAACCAGAAGCAATGTTGTGAATTAAATCTGGAAACAAAATGGAACCCTTCTGCTCTGCAGCACCTGGAAGAAATCCGGTGCACTTTCCACTGGAGTTTCTTTAGCCCCTTTCAGTCCTGACATTACATACTTTCAGTAATTAGAACATACAGGTTTTATGCCAAGAGAGACAGGGGGCTGTGAAAAACGTTTTCCCTTAAGAATATTTCTCAGCTCCTTTTGAGCCTCAGCTCTTTTTATGTCATGTTGCCAAAGCTATAGAGAACTAAAGCTCCCTGTTAATACTTTAGTCTCTCAGTGTTTCATATGTATGGAATACAATTTTCCTTTGTTGAATTTTCCCCTCAAAGCAAGCAAAGTTGCAATTAGATTAAACTCACAGCAGTGAGGTGCATGTTGTTCCTTCAAAATAAAAAATTGAAAGAGCTAAGACTAGTGACTCTTTGTTGTTGACAAAAACCTGGTCCAAAGACCCTGCTGCACTGAAAAAGCCATTTCCAGCCTACATTGAAGCTCTGCAAGCCCTGGCTCCCAGTCACAATGCTGGCTCCAGCTCTCCAAAGGGCAGGCCTGCCTGCTCCAGGGCGCCTGCTGGAATACCAGTGCAGGGGTATGTTTGAGTACACAGGATCCCAAAGCTGTGGAGCATGCACTCTGACCACAGTGAATTCATGCAGTCAGGTTTGCTGATTGAATGACATTAAATCCAGTGTACAGTGTATAGATTTTCAAAGGCACAGGGAGTCCCAGAACAAGACATTGACCTATTGTCCAGTCCTATTGTCAAAAATGACATTTTCACCCCATGTGACAAGTAACAAGGCACTTYTCACAGCATCATTCCAATGGCTTTTTCGACATCCACTGAGTATGTAGTGCATTTGGGACTCTACCTGGGATTTCTATACTACCTCCTAATTGCCAGACTCATTAAAAAAAACCTTGCTGAAACTCAAAATAGATATTTTGCTGTTGTGTTGATAGACTGGCTGATAGCAAGTTGGACATGATRGCATGTTGGAAAGGGGCCAGAAAAGAGTTAGCCCTGAAGAGGTGCATCCAGCAGATTGAGGGAGGTGATTCTACCCCTCTACTCTGCCTTCATGAGAGTCCACCTGCAGTACTGCATCCATCTCTGGGGTCCTCAGCACAAGAATGACRTGGACCTATTAGAGTGAGTCCAGAGGAGGGACACGAAGATGATTAGAGGGACCTCTCATTGGAGGACAGGTAGAGTTGGGGTTGTTCAGCCTGGAGAAGAGAAGGCTTTGGGGAGATCTTATTGCCTCCTTCCAGTACTTAAAGGGAGATTATAAAAAGAAGAGAGACTGACTATTTACATATACAGATGGGACAAGGGGAGATGGTCTTTAGCTAAGAGAGGAGAGGTTGAAATTAGATTTTAGGGAGAAATTTTTTACTATGAGGGTGGTGAGGCACTGCCACAGGTTGTCCAGAGAAATTGAGGATGCCCCATCCCTGGAAGTGTTCAAGGCCAGGTTGGATGGGGTTTTGAGCAACCTGGTCTAGGGGGAGGTGTCCCTGCCCATGGCAGGGAGAATAGAATTAAATGATCTTTAAGATCTCTTCCAACCAAAGCCATTTATTATTCTATAATTATTTGGGAAAGTGATCCTGGACAAAACTGTGCAACACACTGTGCTAAGAATTTATGTTTGGACCCGGATTATTTGTGAATAATCATGTGCAAAGGTTTAGTTTATGCTCAGGTTCTATTTGGTTTATTATTATGGATATAGACTATGACATCTTATCCCACTGCATGAGATTTTTGTGTGAAATTTTGTGTGTTTCTTTGTGTGAAAGAAAAGCAACACTGTTTAAATATGGGTTTATTTGCACTTAACACAGTGATGAAATAAATGACTTTGTTTAGTTTCCGTGGAATGATTATACAACATTGGCATTTGTTTATGCAGTAACAGACACATTTTTAAAATTCTTCTCTCAAAGAAAAGCTCTATTTTCCTTTTTTTTTCTTCAGAGTAGAAAAGAAGGACAGAGAAGTAAAATGGAAAGAAAAGGGAAGCCTGCTTTCAGAACTGCCAGAAATGCATAACTATAACTTGTGAAATCCATATATTTAAACAAATGAACATATGCTTTTCCTTCATGCAATAGAGAGAGAAGATGAAACAGTGTTTCTTCAATTTACTTAGTGCGGGAAGTAGAGAGGCTTGCACTGAGTAAGATGGTATAGCAACATCTTAAACTTCTTAGACATAGGAAAGATTTGACCTGATCTCTTTACTTCACCCTGCACTCACACACAAACTTAGACTTTGAAATGCTCCTTTTGTCTGCTCAGTTTTATTTATCTCAGAGAAAAATTTTTTCAGTGTAGTTGTGAAAAGCTCTGTGAGATAAAGATTCCAGAAAAGGGATTTGGGATGTTCAGAGGTCATAAGAAAAATAGAAGAGTACTTTAACTGACCTGTCAAGTTCAGGCTCAATAAACTTTATTTTCCATCCTCCWCCAGCTGGCTGGTACAGACATCTCAGACTCTCCAGACCCTGCAGTCCTTCACTAGCTATTTCCGTTCCGTATGCTAGGATTAAGGCTTCAAAATAAATCACATTTGTTTGCAGGTGTTAGGTATTGGAACTTTGAGATGACTTTCTGTTGAGATACACAAATATTTGCATCTAGATTAGCATTTCCTGCATATTCCAGCAAATCTTGAGGCATTACTCCTTCAACAATACAAAGAGATTGCAATGAAATTCTAAAAAATATTTCAGAAAGCATTTCTACTTATCACACATCTATGAGAAATTCGGGAAGAAGAGTTTAAGAACAGAGACTTAGGAAAAGAGAAAATTCCTTGACGTATCAGGGAGTCAGTATGCCTAACTAGAAATGGCTGGAGGTAGTTTACAGTATGCCTAAATCCTCTCTATAAATAGGGTTAGGCCCTGAACTGACCTGAGGTCCCAAAAAGTAATTTACCTCACTTTACTTAATCCTATAGGCAACTATATTTATAAAGATTCTCCCTACTTACTCTGAAATGTCTAGCTTCAGCTGCCCAATGAGATGAAAACCGAGCTACAAAGATGATTAGAGGACTGGAGAATCTCTCTCATGTGGAAAGGCTGAAGGATCGGGGCTGTTTAGCTTGGAGAAGAGAAGATTGGGAGAGGATTTATATACATGACATAGAAGTATATGCATTGGTATATAATCACCTACAGGGAGGTGCCAAGAGAATGGAGCCAGGTTCTGCTCAGTGGTGCCAAGCAATAGGATAAGAGGCAAGGAGCAGAAATGGGATCACAGGGAGTTTTRCCTGAATGTGAGGAAGAACTTTGCTGTGTGGGTGACTGAGCACTGGAACAGGCTGCCCAGAGAGGCTGTGGAAACTACTTTGGAGACATTCAAAAGCCATCTGGACACAAAGCTGAGTAACCTGCTCTAGGGAACCCTGCTCGAGCAGGGAGGTACGACTAGATTACCTCCAGTGGTCCCTTT
The DNA here is from genome assembly GCA_018881555.1 of Amblyornis subalaris. NCBI lineage: Eukaryota > Metazoa > Chordata > Aves > Passeriformes > Ptilonorhynchidae > Amblyornis > Amblyornis subalaris. Next base: position 1,566,019 of record JACAXG010000022.1, read on the forward strand.
CAACCTTACCCATTCTGTGATCCTGTGAAAAATGCCTGCACTGGGGAGAAGGGTGAAAGTTTATATCCCTTCTATAAGCCTCCAAAAGTCATCTTCCTTTCTGTTTCTCTCAGTTCATCAGGGTCATGTGGGTACGCCAAATTCTACAAGATGAATAGCAACATTTTAATCTGGGATATCCCTTGGCATTAGAACACGTTATAATTTATTGAGCAACATGAGTTCAGTTCTGCCAGGTTGAATGGAGCTGAAAGTATTGGACCTCTTGTTTTTCTTCTAACCAACTGACTATTACGGAAAATAACTTGGCAGAATATGAGTAGACTCCCATTACTTTCTACATTTACAGCAGAAGAGAAGGGTCCCTAACTTAGACTCAATGCTCTTCAGAAGGGTCTAAATTCCCTATTTACTCGAACAAATACCTTTGATGTTTATTATGGCGTGGGATGAGTTGCCTGTGGTGCTGCCAGTCTCTTGCAGTTCATTAAAGAAGTATGTTTCCACTTGTAATCTGTATTTTAGGCAGTTAACATGAAGTGAGATGAAAAATAGCCCAGGAAACTATGACTGAATAATCCCTCTTACCATTATACAGTTATACATTGGGGTTGAACGAAGATTTGCAAAACCAGTACTAATTCTACAACCTCTTAACTTTTAGGTGTTCTAACATTTTTAGTATGTGTATTGAATATATATATGGTTCCTTAATTTTCCTTAGAAAACATCCCATTAAAATGGCATGCTGCCTGAGGAGAAAAATGGCTACTTGAAAAGTTCTTGCTCAGCTGTCATGGGAGGCCATGCTTGGTGTGTGGAAAACCTAACGGTAGGAAGAAGCTGCAAGCAGTGGGAACATGGCCAGGAGAGTTATAATCTGTGGAGAATGCATCTGCCAAACTGAACGAAACCCCAGTTTGGAATTCCTTTGGAGGCAGAAACCTAGGGCAGTTTCTTGCTTTTCATTTTAAGTAAAATAAGCAAAAGGTGTATCTCTGATATTGGGACTTTCCTTCCCTTCCCCGCAAAATTTCAGGTTCTTGATCAGTAAGTCAAAGTTCTAGAAGTCTGTGAAGTGGTCGCAGGATAAATGCACTTTTTAATTCTTTTTATTATGGGGAAAATATACTTTGCGMTTGGATATAGCTTTCCTATTTTAGTTAAAACTTCAAAATTATTTAACCTGCGGCAGAATCTCAGCATGAAGATTTAAGCCTGTAGTGTTAAAACTTGGCAGTTAGAATACAAAGTCTCACGATGCAAAGCGTGAAAGAAGTTTAGTTCTAGACATAGTTGCCTGCGCTGCTTGATATTCAGCTTGGCTCTCAAATCAGAAAGCACAGAGAGATGGCAGCTTTTCATTTGCAGTGATACGGTCTGCAGAATGAGTCTGGGTATCTAAAACTCTGTAGACGGTCCTGCATTTATGTTTTTCACTTTTCCACATGGCATGGAAAACAATCCATTTTTAACATTTGAAGTTACTTACAGTGAAAAAAACCTCAGATATTTTCCAGACCAAAAGACAGCCACACGCTCCCATGTTTTGTTTCTTTTTTTTTTCTTTCTTAACTCCTGTAGTTTTATACATGGTTGTTTATATGTGAGAAAACACAATAAATTAAAAGTTAAAGTTAAACATAATTAAGACTGCACAGGCAGATCTAAGTAAAAATATGGTCCTCTTTATTTTATCATGGCTCTTAAGAAAATATCATGAAGGCTTTTACTACTGTAACTAGGATCAGAATGAAAAATAGCCAGACTTGAGTTCAAGAAGTATCTTACCTTGCTGTTAGAGAAGAGTCTGCTCCTCCTGCCAAAAAAAAGACATCACACCTAAGAAGATATATGAGTTCATCTATTTTACAGGCTACTCTTCTAGGAAATTCAGCTGAGACGGCTTTGTGGAATAAATTGTTRTGCATGCAGAAGTCACAGACAAATGCTGATTCTTCACAGATGTGTTCAAAAACATCTGGTCTCCCTGTCAGAAGTACCTACTACTTAAAGTTTGCTGTTAACAAGAGATGAGAATGCTTAAACTTTTAACTCTAAGTATAGGAAAAACAAACTCAGTTTTATCTGAAGGCATGCAGAAAAGCTAGAAAATGAGAATGTGCTACCGACTCTTCCATAGTATGGAAGTGATCACTCTAGCATTGGTGAATAGTCAGGGAAGGACTTAACACTGTAGGAAAGGCATTACTGACAAATAAGGCTAGAAATAAAAACAAAGAGACCTGCCTTTTGGCACAATGGTCAGTAAAATCCAGTTAGGAAAATATTTATATAAACATGGTGGACAATTTAATCTGCATCAAGGAACTTTCAAGAATAAATTAGAGCAACCTTGCCCTAACTTAAAAAGGAGAGGCTATACTGGAAAACTCTCTTGGTCTTTTAGCAACTCCTATCTTGTCTGTAATGGTTGAGAAGGCTTGTCAATTTATTAAACCTCTTAATCAGTCATTTCACAGTAGGAACTGCAATTGTAGGATTTGTTTAAAAAAACCCACGCAAAACCTAAATAAACAAATATAAGGCATCAGCTTTGTGACCCATGCTCAGAATTATTTTGTCTGAAGCATATTTTTGGTGTAAAAAATTGGATCCTCTTTAAGATCTATAAATATTCAGRGGGAGTTCAGTGTGTTAGGTACAAACAACTTAGATATCAAGTTCCCTTGGCAATGAGAAAGCACACCGAGTTTTTCCACTCAATTTCAAACCAGACAAGGTGACAGGAAGGTGACAGCCTGGACTGGGATATTTTGAGGGCCTGCAGAGAAGATGATGTTTTATGTACTCTCTTCTGTCTGCTCTGTCCCAAGATGCCAGGGCTTAGCTCTTGGTGGTGAAGTGAGAGGTGCACACTGCAAAGCCGGGCTAGATAACTGAAAAGAGCAAAGCAACACTCAGAACTAAACACAGTAATTGCTGTGTCTGCTGGGAATTCGGGTTCAACCTAAAGTTCAAAATGCTTAGCATATTTCACATTTCTGGTCTCAACTTCATTGCTTTATCACCTGTTTTTCCCTCTTGCTGTCAAACAAACAGGTTTGATGTCTCAACTTCTCAGCTTTCAAGGCTGGCCTGGCTTAACTGTAATTYAGGGATTGCTTTCTTTTCCCCTGAAATCAGTTTTTTCAGGCCTTCCTGGTAATGAACAATAGCCTGCTAATTCTTCGTATTGAAACAGAGAGTTGGGCGGGTATTGACCCAAAAGATGGAAAATCTAGTGGGTGTTTTATTTGCTTGATGGTCTATGACCTGTGATGCAGACACATTGAAGGTCTGGGGCTTTTCTTTACATTTTAATTATAGGCTGCATGGTTTATTCATTCATCAGCAACCCTGCAGCATAGCAACACTTATTGAACTTTACTGTTATTAAGATCCTTTGACTTTTTCCATCACTGTAATAAAAGTATCAATCAATTTACCATCGCAACGATATTCTGGAGTAGTTAGTAATTTCAACTTTAGAACTCTACAGAATGGAACAAATAGTTCCACAAATATACATAGGTTTCTAACTCTTACACAGACACCTGACTCCTCCTGAAGGGAGGAAAGCAAGAAGAGTTAGATGTTCAAATGTCATTCAGGATCTTTGGTTAAATAACTTGTCTGCACAAGAAAGCTGTGGCAGAGCTGACCACTGAGTCCAGTCATCATACACATAGAGCCTCACCCATTAGAGCATTATTTCACGACAGTTTTATAGAATAATACAATTTATTCAAGTTAGAAGAGACTTTAGGATGTCTCTTAGTCAAACAYCTGCTCAATGCAGAGCAGGTTGCTCAGGGCCTTGTCCAGTCAGGTCCTGAAAACCTTCAAGGATAGAATGTCTCTGTCCAAGCTCTTCCAAATGGTAGGTTCCTCCAAAGCCTTCTCAGCTTCAGGCTGACCAAGCCCAGCTCTCCCAGTATCTCTGCACAGGACATGTACCCCAGTCTTCATCATCTCATCGCCCTTCCCTTAAGTACCTCCAGTTTGCAAACATCTTTTTTGGACTGGAGAGATGAAAACTGGGTGAAGTATTCTGGATGCAGCATAGCAATTGCTGAATAAAAGAAAAATTATCACTGCCCTGTCTGCTGGCTACCCTCATATTGATATAGCCCAGTGTGTTGCAACCTTTCACATCTAAGCTCCTGATTCATGCTTAGCCAGGTGTCCATCAGGATGCCAGTGTCATTTTCAGCACAGCTACCTATATGTTTAAGAGTGATGCTACCATGGCCCCTGAGGGCAAAGAGACCTGTCCAGAGAGTCCATGCAGCCCAACACTGCAGTGAAACTGTGCAAGGAAGATAGTGGGTCTTTATAAGGTGTCTGGTGAGTAATTCCCATCATCCAGAAGGATTTATTACCTTGGACTTACTGTAAGAAAGGATCAGCTGTTCTGAGCATCAGCCTGTTTATGCATTGCTCGGGTGTCTCTCTATTTTTGATTTCAAAAGGCAGTCAGTAATCACCAGCTGGATACATAGACAGCAATGAGAGGCAGAAAAAATGCCCTAGAACTGGCTTCATGGTGGAGAAAAAGGTCCAGACCGGAGAAGACAATGACTGTACTAAGCTAGTGTTCATTCCCACTAATTCTTTCTGGTGTTTTCTGGGCAATTTGGACTTTTGCTTGTCACTACAGGTGATCCTCTGGCAGGGTGGATCAAATCTGAATCTTCAGATGCTCTCCCTGCCTCTCCCTCCACGGCCTCTCCATGGCTGGCTGTCCTTGTCAGCATGCCCATTTTGTGCAGGGGCCTGGAGGTGAATGGAGACCACTACGGAGTGRGTGTATAACCTTGTTTTTGCTATAAATCAGTGGAGCTTGCCTAGTTTGCTGTCAAATGCAGCTGGTAGCTGAGGGCTCCTGTATGCTGAAGTGAACCTAATATCTTAATTCAGTGGGTGAGGAAGCATCTTGACCTTTTGTTTCTAACAAATTGTGTTCCTTACGTATGAGGAAGTCTCCATTAGTGCTACTCTTTTTTACTCTTTTTTTTTTTCACCCTCTACTTTTATGAATTCACAGTTTGGGACTTTACCTCTGAATATTTCTCTTTCTTTCTGGAATTTTCTAAATTAATTTCAACATAACTGGGCTAGGAGTCAGGAAATGTGAARCTGCTTTCTGTATGAGCTGACTGTGCAAATCATGTCCTCATACCTCAGTTTCTYAACATGTAAAATTGTGCTGGTAGTTCTGACCCTCTTTAGAAGCATTTTGAAAGTTAGCAACGAAATATCCTCTTATAGATCTGGAAGTTATACCTTGCTTTCAGTTCATCAATTTATTTCAGTTTTGACTTGTTTGTGGGTGATGAGAAAGCATCAGGGAACTCATAAAACCAATGTGTAAACTGGCAATGAACTTGAGATTCTCCTGGCAGCCTTTAACATGCCTGCCTGGGAATTTCTGCCAGAGAATATAAAGGTTTAGATGAGGTGCAGTTGTGACCGTCGTGCAGGAAAGCAAAGTGAGTGTACCGAGAATCAGCCAAAGGCTACTATCCACAGTTAATGCATTTAAGGAGATCTCCACTGAGGATTAGAAGCAGTTTTCTCTTCTTTCACTCTATGAGAAAACAGAGGAAGAGTCATCCATGAATGAAATCAGTTTCCTTCTCTAGATCTGTAGTAGTGGACAAGGGCCTGTGGTTTTCCCTGGGTGAACTGATTTGACTTCTGGCTGATTACTTTGTCCTCTCAAAAATCTTTATCAAAGCAGCCATAGCTGTTGTTTGCCTGAGCTGCAAGATTTAGGTCTTGCCTAAACCACAAGACCCCAAGCTATACCTGTCAATACTCGTAATAGGTTCTCTCTAAGGAGGAATGAATCCTCATCCATAATTGGTGTTTCAATTCAGAATAACTAGAGAGATCAGTACATTGATAAATTGATCTCATCCACATTCTAAGCCACATCTCCTTTTGATTCCAAAATGACTGTTCCTACATTGCGATTTAGGGAGTATGCTTATTGTGTCTTACTCAAAGCAACTAAGGATTGGAATTATCCTTAATTTTCAGATACTCAGGCTTCTGACAAAGATGCTATGTTTCTCAGAAAGTGTAGTGGAGACCTGACATGAAAATGCTCATCAAAATATTTCTCCCATGCCAAAAGAACAAACCAAATAAAAAATACTTTATAAAAGTTAATTACATTTTCATATTCACTTTTTAATCCTTAGAATCGTAACAAAGAATGTTGCATTTTCCTTAATTTCTAATTTCCAATTCCTAAAATAAAACAAAACCAATGTCAAATTGTTAAAATAAGCAGAGAAAAACTATTTTTAAATTCTCTCTTGCCTTCCTAAGGGGAAAAAAAAAAATAGAGAGAATGGAGAAACAGCTGTGAAAGAAATAGCCTACTGGTTACCTTAAGTAGAAATAAACAATTGTAAAACTAAGTGAATGTTTTTTTTTTTTTTAAGAAAGTTTTAAAATATTTTTCTTTTTTTTTCTTCTTCTGAAACTCAAATGTCTGTTTTTTCAATTAACCTTCTTCAAGGTACCCCAGTATTTCAGTCCTAGACCAATACATATACAGTGTTTTCATGAAAGACTGTTATAGTTTTCATAAGCTAACTCTGAGAAGCAAAGCTTTTCCATTAAGTTAATTATCTCCTTTTAACTGCGTTAGCATTTAGGCTATCTCTAGAACTATGAGAAGCAACTTTACTTGTGGGAAAGACATTTTTTTGTTAATAGTTTGCCAAAAGTTTTCCAATTTACTAGAAGTTCCAAAGACGAGCTTTGTATGGGGTTTTATTTTTAGTTTTTGTTTTCACATTTCCCACATAAATAAGGAGCTTTAATTATAACCTGGGACTGAACACTGATAACACCTGCTAAGGATGCAACAAGCATTTTCAATATTGCATATGGAGAATGAATCTAAAAGCTGAGCTATGTCAACAGACAGTGCTGCCATCTCTGACTGACTTGTTGGGAAATCTGACAGTGATGCTGGTGCCTCYAGCTCCTGCTTTTAATCCTCCACGAAATGTGGAGAAGACATTGATTGTCACATTTACAAAATAAATTATTCCACCATTATGAATGTTCGACAGGTAAAGAATACATGGGGAATAAAAACCAACGATGGTATTTGAAATATAACAGGTTAGATCCTCAGCACCTGGAAATAGACTTTAGTGAAGTTACACCCACTTGTATCTATTTCTGTTTTTCTCCACCATACTAAAGGTTTTATAGGAGAAGCTAGCTCTAAGCCTTCCTACTGTGTGCTTTTCTTACATTCACAGAGATCAGGCACTGGTTCCTAAAAACTGTCATGCCAGGTTAAGCCATTGGTCTGTCTAGATCCATATCATGTTACTGACAATGGTGAACTTTTGGCTCTAAAAAAAGAAAGGTTCTCTAGTAAAATATCTAAGCTATTATGGAACAATACACCAGGTGTAGGGTCAGGCAAACATTCCTTTATCTGACCATCACGGCTGAGTTGTTTACATCTTCAAATATGAAGATAACAACTTTTGCTATCTGTTTTATTATATTAAATTTCTTGACACTGCATATAATTTTTAAACAGTAACTTATCTCACTTCCTTAACAAATCTGGGCATAGTGGTGACTTAATGATTTCATGTGGGAGTAAATTCCAGAAGGACGCTGTAGGCTACATACAGTTCTTATTCTCTCTCTTCCTTCCACATAGACTGCCCTTTCATTTAATCCTCTGTCCTATTGTCTTTCTGATATATAACATAGTTAAGAGAAGAAACTGTTTAGTCCCTATGATCTTTCTAATCTAAATATCCACCCTTCACCTAGTCTCCTCCAGGCAAATACATTTCAGCCTCTCTGGTTTTACTAATCTCATCCCAAATATTTTACTATTTTTATTCCCCACACAGCTTCTTATGATTTTTACTGTTTGGTGTCAAGCAATTTAAGGCCCTGAGGGATCAAAAGAGTAATCTTAACGGCTCAGTTTTCCTCAAAAGTCTTCTTTAGTCACTTCCTATCAGCTGTCAACTGCAATGAAGTTTTTCATAGGTTTTACTTCCATCAAAGGTTCTCAGCAAGTCTTCAGAAGCTCACTCCAGCCACAGTTGTGAGGTGCTGATTGTCCCAGTGACTCCAAATGGTGGCTGCACCCAGGAGTCTCAACTTTGCTCTTGACCCAGAAAGGCAGATATGTATTATTAAAAAAGAGAAATATCTCCACAGAAGATACAACAGCTCTAATTTTTATCTTCTTAAATCTTAGGCAACAATTCCAACTGACAGCTCAGTTTCATCTGACAGTTCTGGTTATTCGCAAAGAGGAATCTTGATGCTCTTTCCATCAGATGTAGTTCCCATCTTGTCCTTTATGACCCCTAGACTCAGCAGCCAAGATGGGCAATGATGTATTAAACATGAAGGGAAAGAGTAAAAGAATAGGAGGGGCTATGGACACACAGAGATGAGTCTGATACAGGAACCCAAACATGGATGAACCCAGAGGAGTCTCAGTTCATAAAGTGTAGAAAAGACTGATGAGAAATATCTTTGTTAAGACTTACCTTCTAAAGGTCCTTGCTTTCTCCAAGCAAGCTAGCTCATTGAAGAGACCCTAATCTCACAATGCCTGCTTTAAATGTGTTGGGTCTTGGTTTCAAAAGAACTAAAAGATTATCCAGTTGGGATGTTGTATCCAGCAGTCAAGTCTTACCTGTTCAGCTGGAGGAAATGGGTGTCTGACTGTCAAAATCTTAGGGGTGAAGACCAGACCTGGTCTGTTCTTCTCCCCTGAAGTCTAATCGGGCTCTTTCCTGGTAAGGTGTTCAACTCTTTCACATTTTGCTGAATGGTTGTAGCACGGGTGCCCTGTCAGAAAGGGTATGACCATCTTGCTGTGCTTACGTTATTTTGTCAGAGGTTCTCCCGTTACCCAGGAATACGGTGGATCAGATAATCCAAAAAGTGTTGTTGCTTAAGGACTGATGAACTCTGGGCTTCTCCAAGAGAAAGCTTTTGGCAGCATTTTCATTGCAAAGGCTGGTTCTGTTACACAGAAGGATTTGTTTGAAAGGTGCCATTTCGTTTATTTTTATAAGCTAGGGGAGGCTAATTCATCTTGGCTCACTGCAGCCTTCTGCACCGTCTGTGCTGCCTGCATATTAAACACTTGCTTTTATATCCCCTTCTTCTGTTTCAGATTTTACTTCTACTTTGGAAGGAGTTTTTTTTGCTCTTGTGAATTAGGAAGACCATCCTATCCAGCCAGAGCAGAGGTTATCCGAGATTTAAATCCGACTTCCAGGTTTCCAAGCCAAAGTCAAACTTGTCTTTGGATGAATTGTGACTAAAGTTGGACACATTATTATAACTCAGTCATCTATTCTGAGTGTTAAGTCAGCACGAGATAATGGGGTTGTTATGGCACCCAAAGTAGTCTGGTCTCTGGGTCACCTTCATATAGACTGCTTTTCCTTTATGGTGTGTGTCCTAATGAAGAAAAAAGGACTTACAAACATAAAAAATAGTTCAATTGCAGAATATTTACTTAATCTTTCTCAGACACAAAGCTCAGAATTACTAAGTCAGAAGAATCATTTTAAGTTCTCTCTCACCTCCTGCTCAGCTGCACAGGGGGGAAAAATAAGATGAAAAGTTTGTGGGTCAAGATAAAGACAGGAGGATTACTCATCAATTACCGGCATGAGTGAAACCGATTCAGTTCGGGGAAAATAATTTATTTTGTTGCTAATTAATAACAGAGTTGGATAATGAGAAATAAAACCAAACCATACCATAAGCAACTTCCCCCAATCCTCTTCTTCCCAGGCTTAATTTCACTCCTCAGTTTTCTGCCTGCTCACCTTCAAGCCGCGCAAAAAGAATGGAGGTCGAGTTTGGTTCATAACACTTTATCTCTCCTTCTCCTTCCTCCTTACACTCTTTCTCTGCCCTATCATGGGATCCCTGCCATGGGACACAGTCCTTCATGAACTGCTCCAGCAGGGGTCCTTTCCACTGGGCACTTCAGAAACTTCAGAAACAGACTGTTTGCATGTAGGTGCCCCGTGGGGTCGCAGGTCTTGACAGAAAACCTGCTCCTACATGAGCTCCTCTCCACAGACAACAATTCCTATCAGGAGCCTGTTCTGATGCAAAATCTCCGTGGGTTCCAGCTTCCTTCAGGACACATCCACCTGCTCCAGCTTGGGGTCTCCCAGGGGCTGCAGCATGGGTACATGTTCCAACATGGTCCTCCATGTGCTTCAGGGGGATGACTTGCATCATCATAGTCTTCATGACTGGCTGCAAGGAAATCTCTGCTCTGGTGCCTGACAGTAACACCTAAACTAACACCTTTTTTTAAAAATAATTTTATTTATATCATTTTTGCTGCCATGAAATCATCTTGTGGTGACCAGACATAAACTGGACTACTGTTCTTTCAATTTTTAAAAGAAAAACATCCTATCAACATTATTTAGTACTGTGAAAGGAGTACAGTAGAAATTATACTGGATTTTGATCCAAAAAGATACAATCAATATAAAGAATTCACATAAGGCTTCCAATATGAAAGATGCAAATATTTTCTAGGCTGTCTGTGGTACTTCTTTTACAGGTTGTCAGTAGCAGCTTCTTAATTTGTATGTGTGACAAATGCCTGTCACCTCACAACTATACTGTTGTTGCTGTTGTGTTTCAGATGTCATATAAGACGCATAGGAAATAATTAATGAAAAATAGTGTAAATCTATAGGTAATAAGGTGAAACAATGACATTTCATAAATGCAATCTGTGGACTCGTTTTCTACATTTTCTCAAAATATCTTTCAGCCCAGGAATTTGATCAAGCATAGGCTCTTTAACTTTGAAGTTCATGTTACAGACACAAGAGGTGACTTTGTAAGCTCCGTCTTTGTTATTCTGCCATAATTGCAATTTTCTGCTATTACTTGTCCTAAAGGCAGCAAAAGGTGTTTGGTTCTATACATGCCTGTGGTGACTAATCATCAGTGGAATTGTATGGAAAATCCTTAAAACCTGGAGGCTTAGCTTTAAGCACTATATATGCCTAATTTCATCAACAGAAGCATTAATTGGAGCAGATTTAAAGCTTTAGCTCGTAGAACCTAATCAGAAATTACTTGACTTATACCACTGTCAAGCACAAAATCTATTGAAGTCAATGGATACGAAGGGAAAATTTGTTTAGCTAAATGCATGTCAAGTCAAGAACTTCCAGTGGGACTCAGATCCTCTTACAGAAAACTGAGGAGTATACTGTAGCCCTTTAAATGTTGTAGTGATCCATTCTGCATGTCTTTCCCYGGGTCACTTCTCCCCTAAATCTCGAAACTGATAAAACTTCTCTTAGCATTTTGTCCATCTGCTCTCAGCAATTTTGTGAGCTGGCGTGTACAAATGAATAACGAACCAGACAAGAACAATGTTCATCTTAGAGCTGCAGAAATCACTCAGCATCCTTGTTTATACTCCATTACCTAAGCATTAAAGCATGAAATGCCAATTTACAATGCTCTCAGGGAAGTAGCCTTAAACCCTTGCACACAGTACCTGTAGAACCTGCAAGGTCCTGGCAAACGTGTGCATGCATGCAGGGTTGTGTACAAGTAAAATGCTCTGCATTGTAAAATAACAGACAATCCAAATACATTCCAAAATATTAGACAATCCAATGCCAGCACCTTCATCTGGCTTTTGGAATGCAAATTTCAACTGTCAAGGCTTAATTAAAAACTACCAGTCAGCACTATTTAAAAAGTGGAAGAGAACTAAGTGGTAGGTTGTTGCGAAAAATGTGCATGTTGCATGCTAAAAGAAGTAGGTAGGGTGACAGGTATATAATTACCATCACATCAGGTGAAGGACAAGAAACAGTCTATGGTTCCTGAAGAGGCGGGGCTTCAGCAATCTTCAGCGTGGCAAGGAGTTCTCCAGGCAGAGTTAATTTGACATTCCATTTACTTCAAAGGAGAATCTCCTTCGATGTGAAACCTCTGTGCGCATTCAAAACTGGTGAGGTGCTGTGCAAGGTTCAGGTATAAATAGGTTAGTGTGAACACAAACACTTGTGTTTCATGCACCAGTGAGGGATGGGTTTGAAGAACAATTCTGTGTTCAGGTGTTTGACAGTTTCTGCTCAGCAGCACATCACAGCTGTGCTGCCATCCCACATTCAATGGAGAGCCAGCAGAGCAATGAATCAAAGGCCCGCTGCAGTGATCATCCAAAGGCAAGAACCTTCAGCATCTTCCACAGGTTTTAAACTGATTTCCTCTGTGTTGTTCTTAATATTGAAAGTTCTGGGTAAAGAATTATTCTTGCTACCTAAGAAACCATTCTGAAATACCATTCAGTGCTCCCTGAGACTATGATATTAATACTACAGGCTCTAAATCCATCCTCTTCCCCATATCTACACAGAGGGTGCATTTCTACACAAAGATTTTTTCTGGTTGAACACAGCAATGCTGTTTGCCCAGGTTTCACAGTTCAGATCCTCTGACCTTCACCCACTGCTGCAGCTGGGTGTAAGTGCACTGAGGAATAGCAACAACCCTGTGTCCTACAAATCCACGTTTACAGTCCACTCTTCCCTATATATTTGTATATTGGGAGCCTGCATGGCACTCATGGTGCCAGAATGGGTACAGAAAGTGAAGAAAACTTGCAGAAAAGAGGTGTCACTGACAATTATTCAGAAATACTTTAAGAAAACAGTGCCAATTCAGACTTTGAAATTTCTGAGTTTGTCAGCTTAAGGCTGTGCGTGGGAAAAAAAAAGGAAAAAAAGGAAATCTATTTTATATTTAACCTGGGAATTTAACAGTCAAAGCTCAATTTTAGAAATGACATTGTGCTAAATGAACTTCCCTCCTCACTTCCCAGTTAGAAAACATTAGCCTTTAAATCTTGACAGGTTTGGAATATCCAATGTCTTGGATAATATGTAATCAGTACTGAAGAGGAGTAGTGTATTAGCTACTGAGACATCTGCCAGAAAAATATCTTTCTTTAGCCTTTCCCACATGTATGGAATCTATACTTGACACATTTGACTTGACCCGTCTTTCATAAATAAAAATAGCACTATGGTACTTAGTGCCAGGGCCTTTAATGGCTCTGCCCAGCCCAAGGCCTCCCCTCTTGCCCATGGCCCAGGGCCCCATTTCAGCCCCCCAGGGTCATTACTCCCTGTCCTGATGACATTGGTCCCAACTCCCCACAGTCCTGCTCTGCCTGGCCATGGGCCAACATTCCTGCCCCAGTGCCCTTGCCAGGCTGTGTCTGATACTGGTGCACCGTTCTGGACTTGATCTCAATCTTCCACTGCTCTCCTGCCCAGTGCTGCACAGTCTTTGGTATCTACCAGGGCTGACCTCAGACCAATTCCTTCTCCTGTTGGCCCACCTGGCCCCTGGGGACCCTTGGGATGGCTGGGCACTTCCTCCAGCATAGTTATCCCACTGAGCTTCTGGCCTCCATCACCTAGGGACCAGCCAGCTGCTTCCTGACAATTATAGGGCAATGCAACCTCTCCATTCCTTCGTTAAATTAAATTTTTTATATGCTCAGGTTGTATTACGGTAAAAAAAAAAAAAAAAAAAAAGAGTTAAAATAGAGGCTACTGGAATGCTTATGCTCTGATGTTTGTTGGCTTGTCTTACTCCAAGACCTTTGGGACATATGTGTGGGTTGCCTTGGGAAAGATGATTCAAGTTGAAATAAAATAGCTGGGATGGAATTAATTGTCTCATTTTTAGGAGAAGTTTGGACTTTTTCAGGTGACTGATCTGTTCTTGCTGTTATCAACATGAGTGCAGTGATTTCAGAACTATCATAAATCAAAATAAATGAAATTCCACAAAAGATTGTATGCAAATACTGTCCTGGGTGGCAAGGAGCACTGAATTCTCACTTGTCAGAAGGGTAAATAAAATCAATAGGCTTTTAACAGATACATTATTTCATTAGGTGACAGTTAAAGCACAGTGTGAAATCTAAACAGAAATCACACATGGCACCTGCCAATGCTTCTTGAGTTGTATGTGTTTTTCAAGCTTATGATTTAAAAACATTAAGAACTGGAATAATAGTCCTTCAATTTTGTTAAGTATTTTCCCTCTGAAAATCCTCTGAGAACTAAGATCTGCATTTGCAAACACATGGATTGGTTTTGATTACACTCACAACCTCCATGCTGTGTTGTGGTTCCTGAGATGTTGGTGCTATATAGTAAAGGCATTACAAGGCTCCCTCTGAACACCATGGTGCCTCATTCTTCTCTTTCATATGTTTTAAACTGTGCTGTTACCGGATGGCAGCAAAAGGCCTGGCAGGTCAGTACTTAGTACAGCTCCCTGTGGCCAAATCGTCGTCACCTTGTTCAGATTGTGTTGATCAGTCTGGTGGGGTTCATGTGATGTGACATGCTGGTAAATCAGACCAAAATTTCAGGTGGTACCTAAAAGTGTCTGAGCCTTTCCACTTTCTATAACCAGAGTGAGGGCAACTAGTTTAGATGGACTCACCACTGTAGAACTATGAAGTTAGATGAAATGAATCCAGCACTTAATTTTCTTCTATTCTCTGTCTTTATTTTCCACTCTTCCACCACCAGTGCCAGTATCTTTCAGTGAAGCAGACATCCATTACCTGAACTTCCTCTATGGACATGAAAAGGACTTGGTGGGAACTGACTCCTAATGGCATCCTGCGCAACTGAAAAAAGGAGCAGGATCTTTTTCTTGTTCTCATTCTGACTTACAATATTCTGGTTTGGTTTTTTTTTGTTGTTATAGCAATATTAGAATAAGCTGGAATTTAGTCATCAATAATGAAAGTTCTGCTGATACTAGCTCTCCAATCATTCGTTGTTTGTTGCTGAAAAAAACTTGGAAAAGTATAATTTAGTTTCTATCATTTCAGCAGGCTGAGAAGAAAGAGTGAATGCGTAAGCGTTAGGTCCTGCCCACACTTAACTCACACTTCAGTTTTCTTTTTATTTTTCTTTCCTCTGAAGATTGTAGAATATTTGCAATATAATCCATTTTCCTAAACTCCCAAACTTCCAGTTAGAGACCTAGAAAATGTACAACATACTCTAGATGTTATGAGCAAACAGCACTGTTTTCTATCTAATTTACATATTGTTGTAACATTTTTTCACAGCATTTTTTTAAAGTGTCTGGCAGTGGTGGGTGGCAGTGAACTGAATTGCTCAATCACCTAGACGATGTGACAGTGAGGATAACTAAATTGGGACTGCTAGGGAAGATAGTCACAATATAGCCCTTTGTCCTCATATGCTGGTAGGACCAGACTTTTCAGATTTATGTTAAGTTCCATGGCAGCCTGTGCTGAAAGAAAAAGACACATAGGAAAAAAAMCCCACCTTATCACAAAGATTATTAAATCACTTTTTTCCTCATACTGAACTGCTAGACAAAAGTGAATTGCATGTTTCTGAGAATAAAAATATTCCTCAGAGGATTTTTTGACCAATACCATAGTGATGAGGATCTGTAGTGCTGCATCTTGAGGAAAGCCGCATTGCTGAGGAAATGGCATGTAACAGGAGGGACTGCAGTTGGCAAAACAGGCTTCAACATGTCTGTGTCTTATCTCCTTGTCAGTTTGAAAGCTGGGGATTCTTGTGAGTGGCTTTGTAATACAAGCAGTCACTTAAAGAGAAAGAAATTTCCTATGCTAGCCATGGCTGATGCTGTCCTGGACAGGCTCTTCACCCCTTGAAAGTAAAAAAAAAAATCTGTATTTTATTTACTCAATGCCTTGAGGAAGAGCAGACATAAGGCTATGTCATTTCTTGTAAAGAAATTGTGCCTAGGAGAGATTTTTGATCCTGATGTGGAACAGCCCACATCTGCACAATGGATACTGTTCTTCTCCAAAACAGGGTGGCAACATACAGTTGTCCACCTGAACCCTGTCCAAAAATTACTGTTGATTAGCTCCTTTGACATAGAACAAAAACGTGCCTAGAAAAGTGTTAGCACTGTAAGTAAAATGAGTTCCTGTGCCTGGGAATATCTCCTAATAAAATTTCACTAATTGAAATACCTGTAATTACAATGTATTTTTAGAGACGTGTCTCTCAAATAGCCTCACTTTATGAAGAGAAGTTGTCAGGTGTTGTCTCTTGCCTTAGAACATCAACATTTTGAAATGAGGGCCTTTTTTTGTGTCTGGGTTTGTGCAGACCTTACTATGTGAGGGAATGCTCAGTGATGAGGACTCCTGGGAGCTACCAAATTCTATGGATAAAAGTCCAAGAAGCATTTCTGGTAGAAGAGGCTGTGCAGATTTCCTGAAACAACCATTCTCACCTGTTAATATTCTTATGAGAAAGAAACTTATGGGCTCAGATTTGTCCTTGGAAAGTTTATTCGCATCTGCAAGGAATGAAAAAATAAAAAATAAAAAAACAATGAAAAAGAGGATTAGTTTTAATGACCTGTTTGTTGTTATTTCCAGCCCTCTGCAAAAACAAATTAGGATCTGTACTTTTACTGTTTCCCTCCCACAGAGAAGAGAAATATTTAGTTCTATAAATATTTGATCAGGGCTCAGCCACCTGGAAAAGACTGTAGAGGAGGAAATAAACTCCAAGAGGCCAGATCTTCTTTTGGTGTCTAGTTCAGTGTATTGGACAYAGAAATATTGGGACAGATTTCCCAGGGAAGCTCAGGGATCATTAGTACCAGCTGGTGTGCTCCCACACTGTATGACATAGCTTTGTTATGGAACCTGCACCTGCCTCTGTGTGCAGCCAGGTTTGTGGGTGGGAGTGATCTCACTCCAGGTTAGGTATCCACATRTTTAGCCTCTGCAACAAAGACAAGTCATCTTAGCTTCCATTTTCAGCCAATGGATAGTAATAGGCCTTTTACAATACAATTTATCTGATTTTTTTCGAATGCCTACTCAGAATGAGCCTAATTTCACTCTAAAGAAACCTGATTTTCTCTGTTAAAAGAAAGCCTGAAGTGGATAGTTCATGTATGGACATCTTTCCTTCATCTATCAGATGCCATTCTGTTTCATAAGAAATATTTTAGATGTTGCCATCAAACTAGACTGGGGTGACCTTGCAGAGTTTTTAAAATTGATTTGCTATCGAGAACTAAGTAGTAGGTTAATATTTATGTTTGTCTATATGACAATATTTTTTATGGGAATTCAAGAAAAAGCAAAGGTCTGTCATTACTTTTCTAAAACAGCAGCTTTAGGGAGAAATCAGAGAATCACATTAATCCATCACACCAATCCTACGGCCATGTATGGGTATGACCCTTGAGCAGAAGCTCAAGGAAAAATGTTCATTTCTCTGTAAGGGATATTCAGGTCTTGTATTCCTGCAGGATGAAGTTTCTTGATATGAGTTGGGACAGAGGCCCTGATAGCTCAAGGCAGATTTGCATTCTGAAAAAGCATTTCCCATTCAATGAGTTCACATCCTCACTGGTCCCTGTTGCTGAGGTGTCTTAAAGTCATGAGAAAACTATGTCATGTTATTCAGAGCAGAACTGGCTGAATATATTTGGRTTGGATAATTTACTCAGAGCATTCTGAAGTCTTATTTGTGTGCATTATTCACTGGGCTTCCCCTTCCTCCCATTGTTCATCCAGTTCATGAAGAGAATAATTTGGTATTATATAGAATAGTGCAAGGCTTTGTCAACATGTTTCAGAGAATATTTCATGTAAAATCATTGTATGTTGTTTGCTCAGGTTCAATAAACACACCAGAAAAGAAGGAAAAAAGAAAAGCTGTTAAACTTTTCCTGCTGCTTAGTTACTAAGAGTGAAAGGCAACTGATGGAAAGCCCTGCTTCATTATGTGAACCAAGACATAGTATTCTTCCTGTCATGATAGTATGCCAACATTTAACCAGGAGACAGAGCTCATACTAGAACCATTTAAGTATTGTTTGCCTGTAGGTTTATTGAGAAAAGCAGGTTTATTGACTTCTGATCAATGTTTCTCCCATGTTTAAATGGGTGTTCTGGATTAGCTGTGGCAGAGCTCACACATCCTGGTGAATCTTGAGAAGATTCGTGTTAATATTTTGCCTTGGCATGTGGGGTGCTCTGTCCTTAGCACATAAAACATGCCTATAGGCTTCATAAGGAATGAGATTGCCAAACTTTAAAGCCTCATATGTTTTATAGTGGACGTTGGCTTAGGTCCCAAAATAAATAAGCATGAGGTAGGACTAGAGAAGCATCTGTTGTGTGCAGTGCAACATTGCGGTGGGAGGAGGTAGGCGGAGGACAGGCAGATCTTCCTGAAAGGCATCCCCACTGTTCTTCCTCTTTTGTGTGCTGCTGGGGGAGCAGTTTAACAAGCAAAACATGCAGGCAAACAGTGCAACAGATGGTGCAACCTACTATTGAGGAAACATTTCAAAGGGTAACAAAATATGGTTGAAACCAGCTTACAGTTTACACACTGAATGCAAAACCGAACATGCTGTTTTCAGCAGGCTGGAGCTGTTTTCATTTGTTGATGCCAAGTGCTTTGGGGAGCCGCAGCTCCAAAGTGGTTAGTGCAACAGCAGGAATCCCTGGAACCGTATAGACTTGACTCAGCTGGATAGGTAGGGTAGGACTGTATTCTTCTCTGCAAATGGGCTTTAGTGCAAGCAGAGGGATCCCTCAGGGATACTTCCAGTGAGGTTCCTACAGTTTGTTCTCTTTCTCTCTGCCTTTCTGTCTGTGTGCCAGTAATAACTTCTAAACACAGCAGATTTTGATAGATATACATAAATTGTATGGAAGATCTTAAAGAAGTAAAAAAAAAAAAAGTTGTAGTTTACCAAGAAATCATACAGTATTTCAGTGAAGATAAAGATTATAAAAGATATTGAAGACTTTTGGCTAAATTATTTATTCACTCTAAAAATAGTGTAGATAAAGGAGAGAGAAGCACAGACTGCTACATACACATACAGATCATCAGGAGAAGGTAAGAGCAAAATCAGTGTGGACGATACAGAATGAACTGTATCTAGAAAGAGAAACTGGAGGTAACAAGAAGTCAATCATTGACTAGATTATTATAAAGAGAAGACTCAAAGAAAAGTGTTGGACATTTATTCAGTGTAAAGGAATAGCTATTTCTAAATGGTATAACCAAAATGAAGAGGCAAAGGATGTTTTTTTTCACTGTTCATTATAAAGCTTACTTACAATAAGTGGCAAACTTATTAGAGGCAATGGATAACAGCTCAGCCTAGAACAGAAACAGATCTTTGAGCATTTTTTGGCATTTGCAGGTTTTCAGCTTGTCTGAGCCTTCTGATCCTGACCTCTGTGTGGGCTGAAGCAGGCTCAGAAACCCTAGTAGTTGCCTTTGAGAACTCGTGGAGAACATAAAAGGTATTGCTGGATTGGAAAGGAGTATTCTTAACTTATACTTGTATAAAGGGAGGAAAAAATGAAGTGTGAATTTATAGACAAGTCAACTTAACTTCAAATCCTAGAAAAATTCTAAAACAAACAGTTACAAGTCACTTGACAGCACTTGGAAGATAACAAGGGGGATATCAGCAGAAAAGATGAATTTGCCAAGGAGATAACTTTTCAAATGAATCTAATTTTCTTTTATGAAGGAATAATGAGTGATATACGCAAAGAAGAAATAATAATCATATACTTGGTTTTCACGAAAACTTTTTATATTGCCTTAAACTGCATTCCTGAAAGCAAACTGGGAAGACACACCAAACGTAAAATTACAGTTGGGGAAGAAGGTAGAGTGGCACATAACCAGGTAAAGTTATCACTTGTTCCCCATCCATCTGCAAGCACAGTTCCCTCCACTATGAATTTTATTGCATAAGTTGCATAATCAAATCAAGGCCACACTTATTAAATCCATAGATGTCATCATACTTATAGGAACCCTAAGTATGAGAACAATACTAAATTTCAAGTTAATAATTAGAAAAACAGTCTGAAAGAAACCAGGACAAGGGCAGAAATATTCCATCATGTCTTAAGAGAATTTTGACCCAAATAAATCAATAATGATAAAAGTTCACTCTTTAAAATCAATCAGAGGCTGAAAACTTTGGACAGAGAAATTGCAATGGAAAATGTGGATCAGGTAAAATTAGAAGAATGGAAATATTGAAAGGCATAGAGAAGGGGAAGGATAAAATTCTGAAATCATCTAGAAATGCTAAGTATAAATAAACAAACACTAGCAAAAATATTAACACCGTACTTTCAAAGGGAAAATAACTGAAACCTATCCAACATAAGTTTAAGTGTCAACACTCCAGTTTTAAAGTAGAGTAATGGATTAAATGACACTGTTAGGTCCTGCCACATTTCTCTCATATTTTCTATTTATTATTTTAATGTTTTATTTGTATGAATTTTATTTATTTATCTATGCTTATATATTTCTATTGAATTTTGTGGAATGATCTGTAAAGTATGTGGGTACTGATGGATTTTAGTGTACTGTGGTTTCAGTCATCTAATGCTTTTCAAAATGTGTTTATTTTGACAATTTTCTGAGCATTACTGTGCCTATTTTCTATTGACAGATTCTCACAGGGCAGAACATCACTAATTGAATTTAATGAATATGGCTGGAGACTTATGGTATACTGGAGGCAACAGATAAAACGACAGATACATATCAAGACTTCTGTGGATATTAACAGCAGGATGATGTCCATCAACAAAAAATATCACCATGGCTGCAATTTGCATACGCAAATACTAGGAGCTTTGGAGAATTGATATAATAACAGCAGGAATGCACTCTAGGAGAGTATGATGATCTGGGTTTATGGACAACTTGCTTATGGAAATAGAGGTACAAACATAATGAGAGAGAAAATGTGTAGTAATTTTGAATGCTCTAAAGGATATAACATGAACTGTTATGTCAGCTGTATTCTGCATCCCTCGCTGAAAGAGCTGTGTATGACTTGGCCATTGATAAAATTGTGCTATGAATATGATTAAGAGATTGCTGGTATTTGATTCCTAAGATGTGTTACTAAAAAAGAAAGTAAATTTACAGACTTCCTTTCTATTGTTAACATTTGGAGGTGAAAAGAGCTTGTTGTTACACAGTTTTGTTACCGGAGTCCATCGGAATTTAGACTTTCGCAGATGTAGGAAATAGCAAACTGGCTAATTTTTAGTTATTCAATACTTCTACTTACAAACTGATTTTTTGTCTTGATGGATGAAGGGAGCATTACAAATGTATCAGAGATCATTAAAATCATCTTGTTTTGGATGCTGGCCATTTATTGAGTTTCTTCTGTTGAGAGAAGAGAAAGAGAGCTCTGAGAAGAACTGGAAATGCCATGGCTAATCTCTATGAAGCTAAATAAGAAAGGCACAAGGACTAAACCCTGTCCTGCATGTCAGCAGCCATGGACTAGCTCACCTTCACACAGTTTTGTCTTAGTCCTACAGGGCAGACAGACTGTGGCTCTGCTATTAAGGACTTGTTATATACCACTTGGTTATGTGTCTCCTCTGGGCCCCATGTGCATGTCATGTTCTCTCCAAACTCTAACAAAGTACATGAGAAAAAGCTAAAAATGAACTTTGTAATGATTTTTTTTTCTTTTAGGAGAATATTCTTGCATAAGTCTTGATGTTAGTCAGAGATGCTGGCTTCCTAATTAAAGGATTTGTGTTCATTGAAGTTGATTCCTTTGCTCTCTTTATTTGCTTTGTTCAATGAGAGGGAAAAAAAATAAAGGAAAACTCACATAAGGTGATTGTTTCTCAGTTCTAAGAGAAAATAAGTCAAATATTTTTTTGTGTATAATGAAGTTTTTTATAAGTGTTTCAGGGGGTTGTTTGTTTGTTTTTAGGAACATGTCACTCAAGTCCTTGTTACCCTTATTGTGTGCAATACAATACTGCAGAGTTTAACTGTTCAGTCTTGGGAATGAATAGACAGCAGCTGTAAGAAGATAGAAGCTTGTTCAGAAAATAAACACGGTTATACACCAGACTATCCTATAAGAAGAAAGAACAACTAGATCATGAAATAGCCATAGGAGAAAAAAATCAGTAGAAAGTGTAGTAATGTAAAAAAAATTAACTTTGGCAAAATTATTATACATGGAGGGCACTTCTGATTAACTGATGTGGTGATTTGGCCCTGGCTGAATACCAGATGCCCACCAAAGCCGCTTTATCACTCTTCTCCTCCACTGGACAAAGGAGAGAAAATAAAATTACAGGCTTGTGGGTCGAGATAAGGACAGGGAGAGATCACTCACCAATTACCAAGCTGGGTAAAACAGATTCAACTTGGGGAAAATTAATTTATTACCATTCAAATCCAAATAAAGTAATGAGAAATAAAACCCAAACTTAAAATACGTTTGCCCCCACAAGCCTCCTCCCCTCTTTCTTTCAAAGGTTAACTTCCCAGGGTGCAGGGGGACAGGAATGGGGGCTGTGGCCAGTTCATCACACATTGTCTCTGTTGCTCCTTCCACAGGGGGTTGACTCCTCACACTCTTCTCTTCCCCTGTTCCAGTGTAGGGTCCTTCCCACAGCAGACAGTTCTCCATGAACTTTTCCAGCCTGAGTCCTTCTCATGGGCTGTAATTTTTCATAAATAGCTTCAATATGGGTCCCTTCCATAGGGTGCAGTCCTTCAGGAACAGGCTGCTCCAGTGTGGGTCCTCCACAGCGTCACAAGTTCTGCCAGAAAACCTCTACAGCATGGGTTTCTCTCTCCATGGGGCTACAGGTCATTCCAGGAGCCTACTCCAGCACAGGCTTTCAATGGGTTCACAGCCTCTTTCTGACATCCCCCCACTATGGCTGGGATCCTCCAGGGGCTGCAGGTGGATCTCTGCTCCACCATGGACCTCCATGGGCTGCAGGGGCACAGCTACCTCACCATGGGCTGCACCACGGGCTGCAGGGGAATCTCAGTTCTGGTGCCTGGACCACTTCCTGCCCCTCCTTCTGCACCGACCTTGGTGTCTGCAGGGCTGTTCCTCTCACATATGTTCTGGTTGTAGTTGTGAAGGGTTTTTTTTACCTTTATTACATACTTTATCCCAGATGCACCACCACATCGCTGATGGGCTTGGTCTTGGCCAACTGTGGATCCCTCTTGGAGCTGGCTGGCATTGGCTCTGTTGATATGTGGGAAGCTTTCAGCAGCTTCTCACAGAAGCCACCCCTGTAGCCCTTGTGCTACCAAAACCTTGCTATGCAAACCAAATACAACTCAATACAAATAAATGGGATAATGTAGTGAGGAAGAGATGGACTTCTCAGAGAAAAACTACGTTGTTCATAAACATTAGTTATCTAATAAACATGGAAATAAAACACACCAGTGTGAGTGGTCTGTCACAAAAGATTGTAATAAGACCAGGAGAAAGAAATAAGTTTTTCAGAATCCTGAAATATCGTAAAGGAAACATAATAAAAATGTTTATTAATCACAGCTTAAAAGTATGAGAATGAATTGAAGTAAGATTAAGGTAATAAAGATGTTATAAGCCTTTTATTTGAAAGAATTGCAGTGTTGTTTAGTCAGGACTTGGACAGGTAAATAAGAAATCCTGCTTAATCATCAGCCTTCCAAGTCTACTTGTATCCATCTCCCCTCTGCTCTTCTATACTGCAAATTCTTCAGATTAGTGTGTATCTTTTTGTTCTCATTTCTAGAGTAGAAAGGGTTGTTGTTCACCATTATTTCTTTGCATCAGCATCTTATAAATAAAATACATACAGTAAAATAATCAAAGGTTGGGACTTCCAAAGTCACAGTAGGCCATTCTCAAGGCAATACTGAGAGGAATGCTGAAATCAATCTTTTATCTTAAAAGCAAAGAACTTTTAAACTAAAACTGAGTAGTTCTTGAAGTGGCAGAATGGATTGTTCTGAAGGCCTGATTCTGATGTACAACTCTATGGATAATAGATACAACTCACAGAGCCTTCTAGAGACACCTGCAATGTAAACAATAATGACAAAAAATGTAGTGAATGTAGCAAGTTCTCAGAATGTCAACTTAGTATTTTTCAGACAACACTTTGGGAGAACAATTCACTGAATTTTGATACAGTGCAGTCCCATGCAGATCTTATGTCTGATTCTGGACAGGCCAAAATGATATTTGGTGCCTACATACTGCTTCCCTTTAAATACAGTTGGGATTTTCACAGTTCCTTGGTGGCTCATGCTCAATGTTAAATTGATATAACACATGCTAAAGTCACTTCCCAGGACAAAGCACTGAATATCCAGACTTGCTATCCTTAAGACTTTTCCTTTCCCTTAAATTGAGGCTCAAGTTTGTTTTATAGGAATTGTAGTGCACCTGTTATGTTTAAAGCACTGTGCTGAAGACTGGGGATACAGAGCAGACAATCAAAAGGGTCAAACAGATTCTGCAGCAGGGAACATGTTTTTGTGTCCATGCTTCAGACAGACTCCAGACATCAGATATCTGTAGGATTAGCTCCAGATGCTGAAGAGCTCCTAAGCCCGTGTGATTTGTCCATAGAAAACATGCTGGAAATTTTGATAAGAGTCAGAGGATTAAGCACCATTTCAGAAATGTTTAATATGATAAAGAATAGACTTGAGTTCAAAGTGAGAAACTGCTTCAGAAGAACTCTTGTGCTTTGAAAACATTTCTGAGTAAAGAGACAAGGGTTAAAGAGAGACATAAGTTATTCATATTTCAGTAAAAGGGTTGGTTATTTGAATAGATAAAAGATTCCATCCTCCTCACCCTTAGCTAATATTTTTGTGCAAAAAATAATTGATAATAAGGCTCTTTAAAAAGCTAAAGAGAAAGAAAATAACATTTTTAGAAGGCTATATAGAGGTTCACAAGGAAGACTTAGAGTGAGCAGTGGTACTTGTACACAGTGCAATGCTTGTCACTCTTCTAGATTTTAGTGTAGRTAGTTTAATCATTTTCTTAGGGAAGAAGGTAATGTGTAGCAGTTAAATCAGTGGCACCTCCACATGGCATTGCCTCTGAAGGTTGTAAGACCAACTGAGCTTCCTAGCTGAAATAATAGGTGGTTGTGGCTCTGCCACCTGTGTACCCAGTACACCAGTGCCTTCTTGGGCTTTGCCTTCCTGATTGTTGGAGGACCATTCCAATAGTGAAGTAGGAGGGGAGGGGAGCAGGAAAAGATGCATATTAACTATTTTGCCTTTATCCTTAAGGTTGTAAAGTTAATTTTTGCCTATGCTGGAGAGAAGTCTAAAACCTTCTGTAGTTTTGCTTATGCTCTGCTATGACCAGAACAGGGCTGAGCAATTCAATACTAAGGACAGAATAAAAAGATCTGGAGAAAGTCAGGATATATKGGTTGACATTTTGCCATAGTGAACTTGAATTCCTAAGTGGTAACGTGACCTCAGCCTCAGCCTCATCCTACCTCTGTATCATGATGGCTAGCAATCTGAGCAATGCAAGACACCGGTTCTGGATATCTCATTCTGAGTTGGAGACAAAAAGTTGGCTTTCAGCATGAGATTAAGAAACCTAAACTTAAATGTTCCATATGTAGGATGTACACTTGTGTAAACTCTCCAGTGGGTATGGTCAGGGGAAGTCTTCAGTTGTCTGCACATAGGCATGAGAATGTCCATTGAAACACACTAAAGGTATTAGCTGGCCCCTGTGTTTTACTCCACAGTGACAGATGGCTCCCATAGATCTTGTGTCATAGCTGCCAGGATTGTACAGATGTTGGGAAGTCTCTATGGAGGGTTAAATAGTGCTACRAACATATGTTTAGGCAGTTGTTTTGCATCTTCAGTCAATACAGTCAATGGAGACTAGAATGTGATTGATCTATTTGATCAAGTGTAGGTGTCTATATTGATGGTAGTTGCAGCTTACATGTAGAATAAAATTATGTAGACATCTGAAGTCAAATGTATGTATTTGTTGAATCTCATGTTCAACACTGTTGAATCTCATGTTTGGAGAAATATGAGATTAATTGCTTCCAAGATGAGAATTCAAATCTATTCTCAGCTTCGGCTCCAATCTAGATCAGAAATACCAAGAGTGTAAATTTGGCTGTACTTGAGCAAAAGGTTTCTGACAAAAGCTCTTTAGCATCTGCAAAAAGTAAATAAATGTATATGACCCATTGAAGCTGATTTTTCAGAGCTGGCCTCATTAAGGAGAGAGAGTTACATGAGGAGCTCCAGCTGGAATGGGTGTGTTATACAATAATAACTACACAATTTAAGAGAGAGACAAGAGGACATCTAAAGTGACTGGGAATCTCTTAACAGGTTATGATAGTCTTATGAAAGACAAAAAATATTGTTATCATGTAGGTTTAAAACTAATTATTGTGTTGAATCTTGTTGTATTAAATCCTTGTTGGGGGTCCTGTTATGAAAATCTACCACTTATTTTATCATAAATTACTCTAAAGACACATCATAATATTTTTGTTTAAAATTCACTGTTTTGCAAAACTCTGTGTTGCCAATGCTACACAGGGTGTACAATGGGAGATTCCGTCCTTTCACATGATATATGTTACTACTGACTGTGTTACTTCATGGAAGTGTTTTGGACAGCAATCTCTGAAAGATTTGTTGTGGTATATAGAGAACTTAGAGAAATTAATCTTTTTCAAAATAACTATATTTTAAAATCTTTTTTTCTAGATTTTGGAAATAAAAGAATGGAAAGTAAACTGGTGCAATGTTGCAACAGAGGCAGCAACTCTAGAAAGTACTGGAGCAGCTGAGTATGTGGGGGGCACTGAGGGATGAAACAAATAATAAGACCTGGTATTTACAGTAAATAAAACAGAAGAGTGGGTATGAAAAAGACCAGCTTGCTGTTACGTATGGATAATACACTAAAAAACCATCTGCAAACGATGGCAAGAGACAATAGAAATATAGGAGAAAAAAGAGAGACTCGTGTCAGATTTCCACAGGCTCAAGTCTGGAATACAAATCATCAAACCCTCTCTGCTTTGACAATAAAGTCCTACTGATTAAACCCAGTACTGAGTTGACCTGTGCTGGTTTTGGCTGGGTGGTGTTAATGTTCTTTGTAGTAGCTGGTGCAAGGCTGTGCTTTGGATTTGTGCTGGAAACAGTGTTGGTAACACAGGGATGCTTTAGTTTCTGCTTAGCAGGACTTACATAGAGCCAAGGCCTTTTCTGCTCCTCACTCCACCCCACCAGCGAGAAGGGTGGGGGTGCACAAGGAGTTGGGAGGGGACACGACTGGGACAGCTGACTCCAATTGATCCAAGGGATTTTTCAAACCATATGGCATAATGCTCAGTATATAAAGTGGGGAGAAGAAGAACGAAGGAGAGAGTATTCAGAATGATGGTGTTTCTCTTCCCAAGACACTGCTATGCCTGATAAAGCCCTGCTGTCCTAGAGTGGCTTTGTAAGGCTCCATTGCCAGCTGGGGTTAAGCCATGACATAATGCTACCAACATGGCTGAAATAGCTTTTCCATTGAAGCTAATCAGAGTATTAAGCAAATAATCATGCCACCCTTGGTTTTCAGAGGGACTGTGCTGTGTGTCAAGGTCTAGCCTCACCTGACATGTTTGCAGAACAGGAGTTCCTCAAAATTCTCCTCAGACAAATTCTCGAGTCTGTTTTGTTGGTGACTCTCTTCAGTCCAAAAAGTTCTACACCAGRTTTTCAAAGATGAGATGTTCATGGCTATCTGTGTGGTTCACATGCTGTCTTCTCAAATGTCCAATAAATGCAAATAAAAATACAATAGCGAGTGTTCATATGAAGAGAGGTTGATTCAGGTATTCTGAGGGACTGCAAGGAATTAACATGAACAGAAAAAAAAACTGTGTACAATAGATGCTTATCCCTGAGCCCTGTGTTTGCCTCCATAAGCAGATAACACCATTTCTGTCTGACCTTGCATGTCTGTCCTGGGCAGGAGGTGGCTCAGGCAATCAGCACAACAAATAATTCATACTTCCTAAGGTGTAAATGTGGCCTGAGAGCTTGATCTCAACTAATGATTCCCTTGAGTTCATAGATTCTTTTAATCAGTGCTAGGAAAGCATCTTTTTTTAAAGTACTGTTTGTACAGCCTTAGGAGAGAGTTGTTTTGCTTATAAAGCATTCAGTGAACATTCTCTGACAGTTTCAAAACAAAACAAGGTTGGAAAAAACCTATTAAAGTGTATCACCATCAATTTTAAGAAACAATACTTTTTTTCCCTGTTCTCCAGTTCAAGTGTATTTATCCCACTGAGGGAATACTTTTATTTTTCAGCTGTGACTCACTGAATGTACGAAAGAGTTTTGTTTCAATAAATTTATTGAGGCTGAAGAAGATGTTAAAAACAGACAGGCACCTGGAAATGCCAAAAGTGGGAAAAAGAACAAATACAATTTCTTTCAAGGGGAGCCATGGCACAGTCCCTGATTCCCCCTGTGTATTAAAAAATTATATTCATTCTCCTACTCCTGTACTTCCCCCCTCTTAAAGTTTCATATGAGCTCAGAGGATAAAGTTTATTTATCAGTCTGGTAATAAAATTATAAATCCCTGAAATGCATTTTTGAGAAAACTGGTGGAAGATGTCTTTAGACATCTGATACACTGATTAAGCTGTTAACTTTCCAGAGCCACACTCCCTAATTGTAACATTTGCATATGGATAAACCAATTTCTGTGTGTGCATGTGTGCGCGTGTGTGTGTGTGTGTGTGTGTGTGTGTGTGTGGCGGTTTTCATCTAACCAGACTGGAAATTTAGAGGTTTTAATTTCCTGGAGTCAGTATCACAAGTTATTGTGATAAAACTTCTGAAAGAAATACAAGCAGCACCTTTTGAAGCAAAATTAGTGTAGCCTACCCTCTGAACGAAGTATTAATGTGCAGTGCTACTCTGTGTGAATATTCAGCCAGACAGTTTTAATGTTGGATCCAGATATGCAACAGAAGAAATTGGGAGTTCAGTGATGGCCAAAACTTCTGATACAACAAAGACTTTAAGTACATGAGCGATCCAGTCTTCCTACAATAATGTGTTTAAGTATCTTTCCAACTCTTAAAAGTTAAGCACATACCCTTTGCTGAAACAGAGATGCATTGTATAAATTGGCCAAATCTCTTTATTAATGGGAACTGAGGATGCTCACCATCTCAACATTTGGTCTTTTAGCAAAACATCTGTCCCTTATCCTTTGCCTCTTTATGTATATGGTTGCATTGCAACCTCCTACTTGTATAGCTATTAGAAACAGCCACGTGATGAGGTGTGATCTTTGGCCAAGGCAAAAMCCCCTTAATGTAGTTGCAGTTAAAATGGCAAAAAAGTCTTTTTRTTTTGCACATGTAGCAAAATGTGGAATAAAGTAGTCAGCATTCAGATTTGGCAATACGGATTAGCACAGGTAAGAAGGATTTTGTARTTGTCACGTGCCAAGGTCTTTATGATCAATAAAGTGCTTTTAAATGGGGAATTAGCTTCCACAGTTTCAGGTTTTAAAGTATTTTGTGAGACAATGGAGCAGCTAACTAAGGTAGAAAAGAATATTTTAGGTTATTAGAGGAATGCTCAATGTTCTTTAAAATTGTGAGACTGGTCCCATGTGCAGAAGTAATTCTGGATGAACTGTGGTGAGTATAAAGAGATCTGGAAAGCTATTTGACACAACTAAGTGGTTCAGAAAATTGAGGATGGTTTTGAATATCAACCTGGAGGGGGAAGATTGCACCAATTATGTGTTTACTGTCTAATTAATATGTATATATTACATGGGTTAAGAATTACTGCTCTCTCTTTATACTTAACAAAGAGCAAACCTGAAAGTAATTACTGAGTTCCCTAGAAAAAATTATTTTGACTAGTAACTAGGGAATCATCTCACTGAGCTTGATTCATCCAGAAACAAAGGACTTGCCCTTCACTGGTTATGTACTATTCCTTTGAGGTCACTAGTGAGTGCAATGAGAGAACCTCTCCTGAAAAGAAATCATCCTGTGAGACACAACTCCTGAGAGGTGGGATGAACAGTCATATGAAAATACCAATCTCTCTTGGTTGAACAAAGAGGAAGTGCTTGCTTTAACGTGAAGCCAAACTTTTATATATATACATGCCTATAACATTCATTTTTAGTGAGTCTTTGTGATCTGGGTGTTTGCCCTAGTGGGACAAAATCTCAGCAGGTAAGCAGGATGGGGAGCAGAAAACAGGGCTTTCTAAGGTGCTCTCCAGACTTGCATGATACATGGAATAAGTCTCTGGGATGCTCTGTGGGATGCACCTGCTACAATAGCCCCAAAATAAAGGAAAGGAAGATATTTTGGCATTTTTTGGATCTGATCAAAGATACATTCTGGGAATTACCTACAGGGCAAAAGTATTTTTAGAAATAAAGTGTTACTCTAGATAACCTTTTTACGTAGAATTTGCATTGGAGACATACCTTCCTGGTTATATTAAAATATTTATTGATAGTCCTGATGAATGCTTAAAGTCACCTAGATTTTACTGGCATAGCCAGGAACATTTGTGTGCATTTGTGCCATAGAAGCAGCATCACTGCCATAAGGTGACCTCAYTGAAAAGACATGTGACATGGGGAAACAAATTAAACCAGAACTTTTGGGTTTATTACTAGTTTTATTGGTTTTGTAAGAAAGATTTTTAAATTACATTTTCTTCCTCTACTGGCATCACAAAGAAATTTAAAGAGGCTTTGAATACAGAAGAAAGACCAACCTATAGTCCTAGGTTGGACCATACTATAGATGAGAAATAAAACCATGTTCCTAAATACTGCTATTCTTGTTCGAGCATCAGAGTTATTTTCCATGAAAGTCTCCTTRGTTTTGAGATCACTGTGTCTTGTGATCCCATTTTAATTAATGCCCATCAAAGACAAACCAGAATAGAAACAAAGAAGTTTAGGCTATTTTGGCTCCAATGAAAGATGATATTCTGGAAATTGCCTTCACAGGAAAAGGATTTCTAGAAATAACAGATTACTATGTATACAGGCTTTACATTGTAGGTGTGTTTTCCAGACACCTTGCTTGGTTATACTAAATATTTTTTAGTAGGCTTGGTAAATTCTTTTGTCAGCTAGGTTTTATTTCTTTGCTGCTACATCACAGCCTCTAGCAGGAAAAAGTGAAAAACCAGCCAAGTGCTGAGCACCTTTCTCTCTATCCTGCATCAGGGCCCTGATTCTGTTGTCATTAATGACATCTTCATGGAGGGAAGGTGGACAGTGGTTTGATGAAGTGTTTGAAATTTTGACACTGTCCTCCATGACGTCCTTCTCTCTAAACTAAAGAGGGATGGATTTGATGGATGGACCACGCAGTGGATAATGAATTGGCAGGATGGTCACACTCCAAGAATTGTAGTCAAAGGCTATATCCAAGTGGAGACCAGTGACAACTGGCTTTCCTCAAGGATCAATATTGGGACTGGCTCTATTTAACATCTTGTTGGCAACATAAACAGTGGGATCAAGTGCACCCTCAGCAAGTTTTCCAATGACACCAAGCTGTGTTGTATGGKTGAGATGCTGGAGGAAAGGGATGCCATGCAGAGGAACCTAGACAGGCTTGAGACATGCACRTGTGCAAAACTCATGAAGTTCAACAAGGCCAAGTGTGAAGTCCTGCACTTGGTTTGAGGCAACCCCAAGCACAAATACAGGCTGTGTGGAAAATGGAGTGAGAGCAGCCCTAAGGAGGACTGGGAGTTTTTGGTTGACAAGAAGCTTAACATGACCTGGTAGAGTGCACTTGTAGCCCAGAGAGCCAACCRTGTCCTGGGCTGCATCAAAAGGKGAATGGCCAGCAGGACAAGGAAGGTGATTCTCCCTCTCCACCCCACTCTGACGAGACACTAGCTGGAGTGCTGTGTTTAGCTCTGCAGTCCTCAACATAAGATGTGGACCTATTAGAGTGAGTTCAGAGAAGGGCAACCAAGGTTTTCACAGGGCTGGAGCACCTCTCCCATGAAGAAGGCTGAGAGAGTTTGTGTTGTTTAATCCGGAGAAGAGAAGGCCATGGGGAGAGRTTATAGAGGCCTTCCAGGACCCAATGGTTGTTACAAGAGATCTGGAGAGGAACTTTTTACTGGGGCATGTGTTGCACGAAAGGTATAGCAATTTGGCAGAAAATAAACCCCATTGCTTTCCAGCTCATCCTCAATGATCAGAGGGGCTGAGTGTGGCTCAGTTTAATTTCTGATAATAATCCATTCAGCAGTATAAATCTGATCACGTTCAGGAAGATACCAGATGCATCAATAGTGTGGGTTACACTATAATTCTGGTAACATTCGGGATCCCAGATTTGTGAATAGTGTGATTTACTGGCTTGTCACCATAAGTCAGATAGAGTTCATTAAGAATTTTAATGATCACAAATTCACAAATTGAAGAAACAGGTTATAGATTTTTGTGAGACTGCCAGTGATAAATGCACTAGATGCAGAAAATGGGATTTTCTGTGTACAAGTGTTTCTGGGTACACTGTGATGCAGCTGGAGGTGTAAATCTAATCAAAGAGACATCCCTGTTTTGAGGAAATTGTCTTCGAGGTGGTTGTATTCTCATCCTCTGCCGTGGCAGATTTCAAATGCCAATTTATACTTTAGGGAGAAGTGGAGGTGAGACTGTAGTTAAATGCCCTGCTACTGCYGTCATAAATGGGGGAGGCAGTCACTTTATATGTAAATGAGAGGTATTGAGAGTAACAGAGAGAGATGATTGTGAAGACTGCAGGTCTTGCATCAGGATGGAACAGAAACATGACACGTTAGTACCACTCCTTCTCCCACCTGGCTGATTGCAGTGATCAGAGTCATCTGGCCTCTGCCTGATAACCTATCATCCCCTCAGCACGCCATCATGCCCACARTAATCCATAGCCACGCATCTCACACCATATCTCATGGAAATCCCTCTACCACATATCTCACATCATATCTCATGGCTGTAGGCCTCATTCCCACAGCACGTAGTGACAGGACAAAGAGGAATGGCTTTAAATTGAAAGAGAACAGATTTATGTCAGACATTAGGAAGAAATTCTTTACTTAGAGGGCTGTGAAACACTGGTACCTGTTGCTCAGGGAAGCTGAGGACGCCTCATCCCTGGAAGTGA
This sequence comes from Amblyornis subalaris, assembly GCA_018881555.1. Taxonomy (NCBI): domain Eukaryota; kingdom Metazoa; phylum Chordata; class Aves; order Passeriformes; family Ptilonorhynchidae; genus Amblyornis; species Amblyornis subalaris. The sequence continues at coordinate 1,599,203 of JACAXG010000022.1, forward strand.
AGGCCACATTGGGTGGGGTTTTGAGCAATCAGGTCTAGTGGAAGGTGTCCCTGCCCATGGCCGGGGACGTTGGAACTACATGATCTTTAAGGTCCCATCCAACCCAAACTGGTCTAGGATTCTATGATTCTACGAAATTTCCTTTCATGTCAGTGGAAGAAGAATGGTGTTATGCTTGCACCCTGAGGAAGGATGATCTCCAGATGGTTTTCCAGATGGTACGTTACACCTGCCACTATCATCCTGTCCACATAGCTGCCTTATGGGCTTTCTGCGGAGTGCTGACAGGCAGCCAGCCTGTTGGAGTATGCTCCAACGTGTGATTTCATTTGAACAGACTAAAACACGGAGACAAACTGTTTCAGGGGTGTGAGCTCTGACAGCAGTCTGATTGGCTGCTTGGGTTGTTCGTGTGTCCAGCTTTCACTCTAGTTATGAAGATGTCCTTGATACTGTCCTCAGGGCAAGTGCCGATATCTCCAGAAGACTTGCCTCAGCTCAGYACAGACAAGGTAGATACACCAGTTTACAGTTTGGCCTATTTTTCCTAGTTAGAAGTAGTTGGATACAAGTCTCTTCAAGTTGTTACTCTTAGTACTCATGCTTTTTTTATATTAATTTGGGAATGCATGCTCCCTTCATGATTTGGACACTAGTGGTGATTTTCCTCACTAATGATCTGGATTTGAATTTGAATTTGACTAGGAGAAAAGAGTTTTTGAACAATGTCAATGCAATGCATTCAAAAATTTGCWTAAGACAGACAAAAATTAGTGTAGAAAGAATATTGCAATTCAAGTATTTTTTAAGAAGAAAAATGTTTTCAGAAGCCTCACACTTCTGTGCTTTTTTGTTTGTGKTTTTTTTTTTTTATATTTTGTGGAGTTTTTTCAGAGGTGCTTTTTTATCACGGTATTAGGAATAGCGGAGGAATGATTAGAATTGTTTTTCTGGCAATCATGGGTAGTTATAGCAATATGATTCAGACAGCTGCATCATATTCAAATGTCATTAAGGCAACACTATTAAGTCAGTTTTTATAATAGCTCGAGGGGGTAGATTATCATGGCATAATTCAATCACTAAGAACAGGTTCTTAACTCTTGTAAGAGCAAATCTCTAATATCGATCTCCAAAACAAGAGGCAAACAACAAAAAGACAGAGCAATCATCACAAAATATGGAACATTTCCCAGGCTGTCACATGGACTTTTGAAGGTACAACATGAGTATTTATATTTGAAGGAATAGCTCATATTGAGTCAGGCCAATAGCTGAAATCAATAGAAATCTTCTACGCATAGATCTTTAACGAGTAGTGCACCTGGTCCATGCCAAATAGTGCTGCATATTTTAACAAGTTTGGAAGTCATGACTTCTGAATTCTGGGTCTGCTTGGATTTCTGACTCTTTCGATAGTACTCAATATATCACGCATAATTTTCTGATCTGTGAGAGTTGATTAGACCTGGGAGTCCAAGGGCATGAGACCATTTCAGACTCCTGCAATACATTCTGTCTCCATTTAATATGCTGACTTCAGGTGCTTAGGTAAATAATTCTCTATACACTGATGGTGGGCATTATTTTCCCATTGCATTACTAAACGAGGCCAGGTTTGGTTGCTTAAACACAGGCACCCGTGCAATTTGTGAGAATCTGAAATACACCAGACAGCTGCACGTGAATGGAAGATTAGGCCTGAGGAAGATCACATCCTTTTGAACCAACAGGTGGAGACCATGTAAGATTCCTTGGGGTTAGTCAAACAGCAAGAAACACTCCTATTAGAGAAACTGAATCAAGTTCTGAGTGGCATAAATGTCAGCAAATATAGTTGGCTGCATGGTAATTATGCAGTGTGAATGAGTAGTCCAATTTTCTGAAGAAGAGAAAAATGCTTTAGACTGTGGTTCAGTCCACCTCTTTGAGCAGTGTTACAGGACAAGATGAATCACCCTGTGGAGCAGACTGTGTCTGCAGTGCAGAAGAGCATTGACAATCAGCATTGTTTACATATCTGGACAACTGGAGCTGAACTCACTTGCCCACACCCCTACTGACATTTGAGAGGCACAAGTGTATCCTTCTTTGCCTTCCACTGTCGGTCTAGCGGGGCGCAGGTCTCTTCCAGCTCCCGCGTCATTTCTGCCAGCCCCATGCAGAAGTGTTTGATACATGCTTGGGGATGGGGAGAGCCAGCTGCAGGAAATGCCCGCCCGTCATGTCTTTGTGGAAAGTCCTGTGGCAGTGGGTGCAGGAACAGCTGCCATCTTGTCTTTGTCCCGGCAGCCACGTGGAACTAAGCTGAGGTGGTGAACACCTTTTGTGTGTAAAGCACCTTCTCTTTTGTATACTTTCATTATTACTATTGCTGCTGTTACTGTGTGTTTCTTATTCCATTGCTTTCTGCCTTCAGCAAACTGCTAYCTCAACCCATAGTCTCCGCCTTTGTCCCTCCCTTACCAGAAGGGGAGGGGGGAAGGGGAGCAGCTTATTTGGAGTTTAATTTCCTGATGGTGTTAAACCATAATATGTTGCTAGATTGCTATAYGTTGTCAGCTATATCTACCTCCAGACTTTTGGGGAGGTGTATTCCACTTCTGCTTTCTGATTTAAAGGACTTACTATAAAAAGACTGTTTCAGAGTATTAGCACCAGATATAAAGAGGAAAAACAGATATTCAGCAGATTTGAAATTCATAGGTTTTTGTATAAATTTAAGTGTTTAAATCTCTGCAGGTCAGGTGAAAAGTGAGAGGATTGTTTATGGTGTTAACCCTGAAAATGTGTACAACTTGTACAGTTCAGCATTCCCAGAAGAAGGTTCTCTGTTCCTCTGGAATTGCTTTCTATGCCGAGAGATACTTCAACAAGGTATTTTGTCACTCTAAATTGTAGTCACTGTACTAGTAGCAGAAATTAATTAATTAATTAGAATAATTAAAGGTGCATTTGGGCTATAAATGAACATTTTCATTAATACAGGAATGTGCTATTGATTCTGGGACTAAATTTTCTGCTGGACAACGAGAGGGAAAAAAGCAGAGCRAACAAACAGTATGAAAGAGAGGATGGCAGCATTCACATTCCTTTTACAGGTTCAGTTCTATTTCCTTGTGAAAGTAGTGACAATTATGAGCTTTGTGGATTTAATGTTTGTTTTCAGTTAAAACAGATGACTAAAGCTAGGCCTCCATTTGTTTTGTATTTCCATCTAGTCTTAGTTAAGCATTTTAACAGGGTTAGTAATTAGCAGAACGGGGTGACATGCCAGTTTTCAGCTTCATGCATTAACTTTACAGACTTTTTCTGTTGAACTTTAATCTCCCTGSCCTGACTTTCTCTAACCATATGTTTTATGATGAGCAGTAATAGTAAGGAGACYCTGACACACAATTACTGCAGATGGCTTGAGACTGTACTGATGTCTCTGTCCACTCCATCTCCGTGCCAGGCATTTCTCTTTGAACACATGCTCGTGCTTTATTCACTGTAGATAAGCCCATCATTTTAGCTTAAATTCTTGACTTTTCAGGGTAAGACTGGAAAAAAGTAAATGTCACTTCTATCTTCAAGAAAGGCAAAAAGGATGATCCAGGGAACTAAAAGCTGGTCAACCTCACCTAGATCCCTGGGAAGGTGATGGTGCAAATAATACTGGAAACAAGTTAGAATAGAATAGAATAGAATAGAATAGAATAGAACAGAACAGAACAGAACAGAACAGAACAGAACAGAACAGAACAGAATATTCCATTTGGAAGGGACCTACAACGATCATCTAGTCCAACTGCCTGAACAATTCAGGGTGAACTGAGTTAAAGCATTGTCCAAATGCCTTGTAAACACTGACAGGCTTGGGGCATCATTCACCTCTCTGAGAAGCCTGTTCCACTGTTTGATCACCCTSTGGATAGAGAAATGCTTCCTAATGCCAAGCCTGAACCTSTCCTGGAGCAACTTTGAACCATTCCTGTRTGTCCTATCACTGGATACCAAGAAGAAAACAGATCAGCACCTTCCTTTCCCTTCTCCGGAAACTGTAGAGATTTCCAAAAGCATGGAGAACAAGAATGTGATTGGGAGTAATCAGCACATATTTATGAAGGGGAAATAATTCCTGAGCAACCTGACAGCCTTCTGTGAGGATGAGCTGGGTAGATGAGGTGATAGCAGCTGATATTTTCTACTTTTACTTTAGTAAGGCTTTCAACACTTTCTCCCACAACACCCTCATTGAAAAGGTGCTGAAGARCAGACTAAATAAGTAGGCATAAAGTTGGAGTGAAAAGCAGCTGATCTGCTGGGCTTAAAGGATTATGATTAGTTGCACARGATTCACTTCTGGGTCAGTCACTCGCAGTGTACCCCAAGGCTCYGTACTGATGCAACACCATCATTAAAGACCTAGAAGATAACACACAGTGCACTCTCAGTGGGCTTGCAAGACTTGCAAAACCAGGAAGAGTGAGAGATACATCAGGGGCRCTTGTATTGCCTTTCAGAGGACCTGGACTTGGTGGTGAATTTGGCTAAAGAAAACATTATTAAATTTAAAATGGGAAATGCTAGGTCTGGCACCTGAGGAGGAATAATGCCAGGCACCAAGAGGCTGGCACCGAACAACTGGAAAGCAGCTTTATGAAGGAGGATCTGGGCATCCTGGTAAACAAGTTGAAAATGGGTCAGCAATGTGCCCTCATGGCTACAAAAATCCACAACTTCCTGGTCTGCACCAGGCAGACTGTTGGCAGAATGTCAGGCAAGGTGGTAAATCYTCTAGATTATCATTAGAACCTTCAGGCTCTCTTTGCATATGGTATGTAGTTTACCTAGGTAACAAATGTCAAGAAATTACCATAGGATGTTCTCAATCACTGAGGTTATATTGAGGATTTTTTCCCACTAGAAACCTTAAACTTTACCTCTGAAAGATCAGAAATATAACATGCAACATATAAACCAGTTTTAACTTTCAGTACTCAACAACAAAATAGATAATTAACAAATTATCTGCAGATCAGAAGTTACCACAGAAATGATGCTGAAAAGAGAAAATTTTGATTTTTTTTAAAAAAAGATAATTTGTAATTAGGATGAAAACAGAGCAGATATATTCTTTTTTCTCTTTTCCCATCTTTAATGTTGGCACATTAGTCATCTCCCAGGCTATAGATGGAACTTTGTTCTTTCTCTGCCTCCTCTCTGCATTGCAATTAAACATGTGACAGATTAGCTTAATTTCACTTAATTTAGAAGACTACAGTGTCAGTATCATATCTGACTTGGCCTTACAACCTATCTTAAGTAATCACATGAGAAAAAGTAGGCACTTATAGGAGATGATTCATCGCACTTTAAGGTAGATACCTATGACAAATCAGAGGACTTTTGCTCCAAAAGTGTGTCTTTCTCTCAGCTGACCACTAAGATATGGATGTAAACATTGTTGACATCTAAAAGGAGGTGTGATGGATTTCAGATCTTCGGACTTGTTTCAATTGTCCAGCCAAAGCACTAACTGACATTTGAGGTCCTGAAGGTTCCCCTGCAACTTCAACTTTCTCCTTTTAAACAGTGCAGTGCTCTATGTCACATTTTATATTCCTTAGTGGATGCACTGAGTATGTTTGTGAATTGAAAAGCACAATAGAATCCTATATTTACGCTATTAAATGGAATTCTAGGAGTCTAGCTGTCCACACAAGGGTATTTCTGCTCATGGACAGATTTCCTTTCAGACAGAGTTTGAAAATTATGTAGCTTTGTGATGTAAAGAGTTTTAAGGACCTCCAGAATTAGGCACACTGTAAATGTCTCCCTGTAACCCTGCTCTGAACTAGCTGTTGTTTCTATCAATAAAGATTATTCCATGGAGAGGGAAAGAGCATGGAAGCAACCTGTGCATGCTTTCTTTTTCCTGTTGAACACAGCTTTGAGACTGAAAAAAAAGAAAGAAAAAAAAAAAGAAACGGGAGAACAATTTCCCTTTCAAAATCATAAATGTTGATATGTTGTGTCTTTTTAGTATGCTCAAATAGGCTGCAATCTGATGTTTAAGGCAAGTTGTTTCAAAAAAAAGCACCTGTGAAAATTATATACTAAATTGGTAAAGACAGCTGTGATAGTGCTAATTTTCAGGGTGTAACTCTGCTGCCAAAACAGAGGTGTGGGTCCCCATAAAACATTCAGGAAGCTCCATAAATAGCACTCCCAGTGTGAAGGTGCTGCTGACAGAAAAGGAGTTGGAATGACAGCCATGTAAAGCACACCATGGATACTCCAGAGGCTTTGTAGAAAACTGAAACTGTATGGTTGCTGCTGAGATGACTGGAAAAAGAGATTGACTTCAAGCTGCATGGATATGTTTCATAAACTGATTAAACTGTGACCATTTGGGGACATGGGGGAGACTTCTAAATAAGCTAAATGTTCTGATAAATGAAGGATGTTTGCATCTCGACCCAGGGCTCTGCTGTCACACAGTCCTGTAGGTTTGCAGCTGTCTTTCCAGGTGCTGAAAACAGTTCCCCAAGATAGATTCATCTGCATCTTTGGAAATAAAACCTCAAGAACACTTAGACACTGTTTTTTAAACATTTCAGCAGCTGAGAGAGAGTACAAATTTCTTCTGACTTTTAACATTTTTACTGTCATCTGCACTAAGGAAAGCAATCTACTGCTTTTGGGAGCCTCTCCCAAAGAAGAAGTCTTAGCCTGACTTGGCAATGGTACACATTTCTAATCTGATATTTAAACCTGGGATGTGCTTTGTGAGTCACAGCCCATTGAGAAGCAGGATGCCTTTTGCACTTAATCTTGACAAATCAACATCAACTGCAGAGTAGAGATTGGATAGTTTGAGTGAGGACATTCTGGAGGGCTTTTTAGCTCAGGTCTGTTTTAGACAATGTTTTAGACAAGCAGCTGTCAGTCTGGAAACTGGTTCATGTGTACCACTGCAGTGAGTCTAGATGTTGGTAAAATACAACTATACTGATGTGCAGCAGGGGTAAAATCTATGCTAAGAACAGGATTGAGGCAAATTATGGAGCATAATGGCAGATTAGCTGAAAAAGCATGGCTTAGCAGATGTGTCAGTGAGGAATAGAATTGAAATGCTTGTAAACTAATTTACATAGCACAGCTGCTGAACACAGCTCCTGTTCAAAGTGGCTGTAAGACACTAATAGATGTAGTAAGTGCAGAACTTCTGTCTGGTGAATCTTTTCTAGTGATCTGAACAAGTGCCCAAAGGATGTGAAGTAAATTGTGAGTTCTGTGCATAGATGTGAATGTTTACTTTGACTATGAAAAGTATAAAAATAATGAGTATTTRTTTCAGTGTTAATGAATATTTGCATTAGAAAAGATAAATAGTATGACACAGACCTACCATGAAACTTTACATAATATTGATAATTTAGTTTCTGTCAGGATAAACAATATTAGGAGGCAGACACTAGACTCTTCCACAGGAATTTTAGAGAGGAAGCCTATGTTGTGAAAACTGACAATGTTCCCTAACACCGTGTGCACCATGGCTGCACCTAAATGCCACAGTGGTGATACAAGAATATCCTGTTCTACTTCATTTCTCCTCCTTGGTGCCTTGGTTTCTATAAAAGGGAAAATTCAAGGAGAAAGGTCAGGTCTGATAGGAAAAATACACTGCAACAGAACTAGAAATTCAGAACATGTCCTGACATGGGTCTGGACATGGTCTGAATTGCTTCTCTCTCTCTGTTCACTAGACAGTAAGCCTGGGTTCCCAACTTAACTATCCAAAGGGGGATGCCCAAAGCTAGGCTGTGTGGCTCCCTCAACAAATACACAGTTTTGCTGAGAGTTGTACAGTTCCACAGAAGGTGATGGAACTGCAGTGGTCTAAAGAAAGAAGAAGACACCTAAATATTCTACCTGTAGGAACATACAAATTTTTTTTGGAGCTCAGGCTGGATACATTATCCTGTTAAAAAGAAAGCCAGGGTGTAAACATGAAGTAAATAAATAAATAGATAGATAAATAAATAAAGTAACATTTATGTGGTTAGAAGAACAAATACACCCCAGAAGCTGGAAAAATAAACACAAAGATCACTAGCAACTTCTTAAGAAGCTGTAAGATTGTGCACAGTTTGCAGAGGAGATTTAAATGGATATGAATGAGTCAGTGTAGTTTGGGACTGCTCTAGAAATCTCTGAGATAAATTACTACTGAGAGACGAATATCTTGAAAGGTGCATGAAATAATGATAAAGGAACCTATGAAACATGCTCTTCCCCTTAATGCATTAGTTGAGCATCACAACCTTCTCCTTTGTCCGCATGATTGTAGGCCATTCAAGTCCACTCACCTCTGGAGATTCAAATACTTTAAGAGCTCATTGCCTTCAAACTCTTATTTATCTTGTACTTCCTGTCTAGTTTTAATAAATCTATTTTGTGAAAATCACGGGACTGCTTTTTAACCTGTTGCCTGCATTTCTGTTCAGTGAGGGAAGGGCTGTAACCTTGCTACCCACAGCTGTGCTAACATATCCCTGATCATTCATCTTCTCACTGGATCGGCTCAAAGCTTCAAACATATCTTGGCTTTTAATTAAATTAAAATGGGAGGAAAAAGTTCCCCTTTTATGCCTGTGCTCTGAAGGGAACAAAATCATGCAAGTGAAGCGCACACAATGATCATGTCTATTTACAAGTCTTAGAACTAGATGAAAATAGGAAAAAAGGAAACTTTGTTCTGTTCAGAACGACAGTTTGATATAAAACAAAAAGGGTGGCTTTCTAAAACATTTCAAAAGAGTTTTCTTTTTTCTGAAGATGTGTTTGCAATAGAAATTCCATGCCTACTTCCAAGGCTTTATGCAAGCCAAGTAAGAAAAATGGAATTAGTTGTAGAAACTGAATTAGAATCTTGGATCCACTAAGTAATCAAAGTTGAACATGTTTTGCCATTTTCTGTGTAAAATAAATAAAAAGACATGAAGATCAACATACCCAGTTTGAAGACAGAACTTTGCTGCACACTGGATCATTGGATCATTCCTCCAAAAGGAAGTCTGGTTTTCTCTCTCTGACAGTCACCCATGGACATAAAAATCAGACTTCAATGAGCCACACAAAAGTCTTTTCACTTTTTTCTGTCCTTCACACACTGAGTTCTCAGTGTCTGGCAAGGCATTCACAGGGGTCTGAAGTTGCTTCTGAAGTAGGATTCATAATTGGGTAAAAGTTTTCTTTGTACCCCGTAGCCCAGCAGTGAAGATACAGGTTAGAAATGCACCTTGAGAAATAAATATCCCCTGACTACGTTTCCTGTGTTTCACTCACAACAAAGCTGCCTTCTAGTGGAAGATGTCTCTGCCCATGGCAGCAGGGTTGGAACTAGATGATCTTTAACATCCCTTCCAACCCAAACCATTCTAGGATTCAATGAATATCACACCTGATTTGTTGTTTGCCCAGTGTTTTCTTATCAATGGTACAGCACAGATAAGCTTCACATCATCCATGTTACTGGTGATTAAAACCAATCTGGGGTTTCACAGATGGCATATTTCAATTTAATTACATTTTCTGACAGTGAATACATCTGAACAAATGAAAAAATGATGTGATGCTATATTCTGCTGCAAGGCAGAACACAGTTTGATACCGACAGCCGTAAAATCTTAATTCAGGAGCTGTAATTGATTGGCATCAACATTACTGYTTACTCATCATTGAACAGCCAAGACTGGGGTGGAAAGTTAGAAGTTGTCACCTAAAACAGGAAGAGATAACAAACTGACAGACAGTATGGTTTGAATAGATAAACAGCCATCCCAGATGTTTCTTTATTTTTCTCAGTGAAAAACAAATTCAACAATGAAAGTTACATGGGACTTACATCACTGCAAGCAGGAGCAGAGAATCACCCTGGCACCAAGTCTGCAGTCCTGACAATTCTCACAAGTGCCTACTGAAAGCTATTGCTATCTGACATATGTTGCTATAAGTGCTAATTAAATCTCRGTGCTGTGTTCTATTATTAAAACAAGAGTCCTTATTGCCACTAAACAGAGCTGCCTCCCTGCAGGAGCAKAGCTATCAGCTGCTCGGGTTTCCCTGATATGTCTTCCTTTTCTGTCCYTGGAGCACCATCTAAGCAGATTTTTGAACAAGTGCAGCCCGTGCCTGGGTTTTGGGAATTTCCAGCAGAAGCTTCACAAGGAGCTTGGCAGGCTGCAGCAGGCAATGGCAGCGGTGAGTGTAGGCAGGCAGCGGGAGAAGGAAGGAGGAGATGTTCACACAGCACTGGATCTGAAGTGCTGGCAGCTGCTGCGCTTGGCCTGGGTCCCCAGGGCCCCAGGTGTGAGCGAGGCTGGGACTGGGGAGGAGCAGAGCTGGGGGTGAGAGGGTGGGGGCTCAGTATAGGAAGGGATTTAGGTCAAGGCTGAGGCAGCAGGGGGTTGTGGGGGTATTAGAGTTATGTTACTGAGAGTTAGACAGGGGAGGCATTGGAGTTGGTGGTGGAGATCTTGGGACAAATGAGGATAGGACTACTGGGGCTCTGTGTTGGATTTGGGAAGTGTGGGAAGCTCTGCTCTAGGAAAGAAAGCTTGGGGCATTTTGAGACAAGAGTTTTGATATGGGTCTCTGGGTCTGGTGCTGTGCAGGTGAACAGGAGTGTGATGTGATAGTGTTTGCTTGGACACAATGATTTTGTTTTGAATATGATACATGTGTTCCTTTTCAGGAGAGAGCACTGGACAGCAATGCATTTCTTCTACCCTCTACTTCTTCTAAATCTTTTCTATTTTTCACTTATTTGGAAAAGTGGTTACATTAATCAGGATGCACTGTAAGATCTGAATGAACTTCTCTCCAGTAGAGAAGTACTCATTCACCCTATATGGGGCAAATGAAAGAGAAAAAGGACAATAGACAATGAAATACCCCCCGAAACTCCCTTTCCCTCATTATCATTCATATTACTGGCTTTTAACCATTCTCATGGTCCGAGTGCAAGGACTGCAATGCCAGTGTGATGCAGATGTCTTTTGCACATCTGTGTAAGAGTGCATGTAACATATCTCTAAATGATAACGACGTATACATAGATATTCCTTGCTCTGCTACTTAACACAAGATTTATCCCTACTGAGTGCAAACAGGGGTCTTGTGCACCTGTTTTTATTGTAGATACTTCAAGTTAGACTGGATTGGTACTCCCTATGTCTGCCTTTTTTGCATGTAATTCTCAAYCAGAGGCTATTCAGAGCAGCTAGATCTGGCTGAATGTTGTTCACATCTACAGCACAATTTTCTGCACACAAACTCAAACTCAACCCATGTGCTTACCCAAAGCTGGAGGACCTAATGCTCACAGCTTTGTGTTGGAAATATGAAACCAAATGTCTCTGCTTGTAGAGTAGGAAGAAAACTTCCTGTCCTTTACAGATAACTAATAAAAATGTCAAAGTATGCTAAATATAAACTTTGTGAAAATGTTTGTGCCTCCTAGGAAAATGTTCCTACATTGTCCTCTGTAACAAAAGTACCTCTGTAACAAAAGCATCTCATGCACTGCTTGCATTGCCCTGGAATGGAGGCAATAGGGAAGCTTTTATTTTCCTCCCTGTTTCATTTATTTTATTGCAGCTAACAGCATGACATTTGCTATATCACTTAAAAGATCACTCTTCTTTTTTTTTTTTTGCACCCCATGAATCAACTAAACAATTCTAGAATACGTATACTGTAAACATAAACACCGTTTTAAAAATGAAGAAATTCAGTAAGACAAGTGCTGTAAAAGATGCTGTATGGTAATCTAGCCTGTCCACACACAAGCATCTGTGAATAGATGCAACAATTCCTATTCTCTATATAGCAATTCTGCTCTCCATTTTTAATAAAAAACTAAAACCTTTTGTGATAAGCCCCACGTAGCCAAAAAAGATGATGTAATCCTGGAATGGTAGGAGCCAGCATGAGGTCACAGGCAGAAGACTGAAACGGTCTGTGCATGAGCCAGCTTGCTGTTATCCCAGGCAGCCTGGCTGCAGAATTTCATTTACAAGCTARTTGCACCCTACCTCAAAAAGCATGTTGATTTCTAGCTCCTAATATTCTGACAAAAAAGTTCCAGAGCTTCACTCCTTTTCAGAGCAGAATATATCTTCAAGTTCTCAAGCTGAGTGTATTGCTGACTAGTTTGTGCCCATTTACCTTGTGGCAAACTCACCATTAATTTATTAGCTGATTTTAACCCCCTCTTCTTTTTCCAGCTGCAGTATTCCTGGCCATTTAAAAATCAATAGTTACCTTCCCCCCTCCACACTCCACTTTTGAGAATGCTACAGAAATTGCAATGCAAAAAATTTTTTTTTTTCGGGTATGTTATCTGAAGCATTTTATTCTTTCTTTCTTTCTTTCTTTCTTTCTTTCTTTCTTTCTTTCTTTTTCTTTCTAGCTTCTTTCTCATCTGAGTTAATGAGATGTTCAGGATATGTTTTCAAGCTTTTCTTAGAAACTTAAAGGAAAGAGAAAGACAGTGGGATTACCTGCATTCACACATCTACTGTTGGGCTATTCCTGGCGTGGATCATTAAAGAAATATTATCTTTGATTATTTTCATAACTAATAATGTTAGAATGGGTTGAACCAAGTGACCCAAAGACACAAACGGCAAATCTAGTAGTCTGGAGGATTTCACTGTAGCAGTTTGATTTTGTACTCATGTTTTTCTTCAAAAATTAGTTGTTTTCAGTAAGAACTTGCATGTTGTCATGTAGCAGCAAAGCATTTTAATGGCAGACCAGACATAGTCAAGATGAAACTTCTAGTTCTGGAGAGATATTTTTGTTTTCCTTTTTTTTTTTGTAATTTAGGTTATCCTGACTGTGTGTCCAATAGCCTTCTTAAATCTAAATGCACCTGAAAGGTAAACTTCGCTGTTGTTTTCCAGGTCTGCATGTGGGTCCMATCTTTTACTTTTTGCTATTTTGTAACGAGATCATTTTTACCATGACTTCAACAATAGTTTCTTTGAAATCTTGCTTTGAATGCCAAAAAGTTCCTCAAATCTGAATCTGATTGTGGTACCTCCTTAAAGTCAAAGAAATTGACAGAAAGACAAACGATGGAAACAGGATGAAAGAATTGTGATGATTGCCCTATGTACAATAAGTTTCTCATTTCCCCAAATCTCTACAGCCATAAAACAGTTCTCTTAAGAAAATTATATGGAAAAAATGAGAAAAAAAATGCCATTGTTCCTTATGACCCACACTCTGGGGGGGAAAAAAAAAGTGCCAGAAAAAAAATTGAGTATGATTGAGATACTTTTCCTTTATCCTTATATTGTGATCAAATTATACATATGCTTACATTCACATATAGAGAAATCCTGATGTCTTAGGTGATACCCTTCATAGGCTTGAAGAATTAGCCTCACAAACTATTTAAGCTACAGCAAGGGTGAAATAATCAGTGCATGTACAGAGCAACCCATGGGAAGAAGTATCGAAAAAATAGCCTGCATGTAACACTTTGAGCAACTACACACATATCCAGCCCACTGCCCTGGAGGAAACTCACGCTGGAGTGGAACCAAGCATGAAAAAATTGAGGTTACAGCCACGCACCTTGGTTTGATATGTTGGGCTGCTTTTTTCTCCTCTCCTCAGCATATTCAGAGAGTTTCTATAGTTCCCATTTTATTGTCTCCATGGTGTGAATTAATGACAGGCCAAGATTTGTGCCTGTACCACGTTTTTAGGCCCTCAGGGCCAACCACAAATGGGCAGTAAATTCTATATCAGACACTTTGGACTAACTGAGCATTTATTACATGGTTATGTGGATGTGTGTACACTGGGTACTGTTCAGTCTCCTGGTATTTATGCTGTAGAGTCCTCCACAGAAGGAGAGATAAGGGCTGCCAGGGGTTCTTGGTTGCCTCTCATTGTGGCACACAAGCATTCAGGAATATTTCTAGACAGAAGTTATCACTCTCAAAGTGCACATTGCGCAAACTGTAGATAGATAGATAGAAGTGAGAGTTTCGATCCAGCCATCTAATTTCTTCACATCTTTAATGTGTTGAAGGCGTGCTGTGGCTGAAAAAGATTACAGAGAAGAGCAACAGCACCTATCAGTAAACACCCCTGCAGGGTAATAAAGTGATATATTAGAACATATTTGATTTTTTACTTTATCTTTATACTGTGTCTCTTTTGGCATAAGAATCTGCTTTAATAAAAATGTATAAGAAATACAGATTTATGCTTCAGGGCATCAGACTTCCATAGATTCCCTCTGGCTTGAGGGAGTTTTTCTATGTCAGGCACACGTCTCATCAACTGCCCTTTATAGAATTCTTCCTGCAGTTGCTTTTAAGAGCTTCAAAAGCCTAAAAGTACTATCTATTTTGCCCAAATCAGTAATTTTGATCTCCACTGCTTGGCAGTTATTTCTGCCATTTAAGAACRTACTGCGTCTGTAAGGAACAATGGTCCAATATTTATCCCTCACTCTATATCTCTGGTGGTGATTTTATTTAGCCGCTAGCATGTGCATCTGAGTAGGCAACAATTTAACTCATCTCTGTAAAATGAAAGTGTTGGAAAAGTTAGTTTGGTAGAGACAGGTTAAAGTTAAACAAGCATCTGCACTTCTGTCATATGTGATTTACAGCTTACTGCAGTATTACAAGAGATGGTCTGTGACTTTCATCCAGCAGATCAGTTGTTGTAGTTCTTTAAAGTTTGACAGCCCCTTCATTTATGCAAAAGTTCTTATGTTTTACTTGGAAATTTAACTTTTTTTTGTTCAGTCAAAGTGTATCTTTCCTTGTCAGTGTATTTCAGTTTATGCTAACTAAAAAAATGAATAATAAAACTTGACATTTTTCTCCAAACCGCAGCAGCATTAAAGGTCACCTTTTCAAAAGGACCTGTAAAACTCTTCTAACAAATTATGCAATAGTATTTAAGTGCAAAAACACTTTCTTCCAAGAGTGCACAGAATGAGGAATGAAAGCAATTCTTTTAGTGTGTTTCAAAATTTGACAATGAAGCTGAATTAATGGAATCAGGATACTTTTTCAGAAACATATATGTCAAGTAGGAGTCTAGATATTATTCTTCAGGTTTTAGGTGGAAAATCACTGAAGTACTTACAAACATACAATCTTTATCATGGGAAATAAGGAAAGTAGAAGTAGAATTTCCATTGTTAATAACAAATGCCATAGTTATTGCTTGGTATATTAAAATAGTGTACTGGGACTTCCACAAGACAGGAAATTTGTTTTACTAGGCTTTGTTTAGTCACACTGTCAGTCTATCACAAAGAACTCTCCAGACTGAGAGATGAAATAAAATGTGGGAGGGGAAATGGAGGGTTAGAGAGGTGAAATGAGAGCATGAAGTTCCACAGATGGTCAGGCACAGTAGGTTCCTTTGAACTGCCCATTAGATTTTTCTTACTATACAGATGATGCTCTCTCCTCAGATATCTTCAGATCTTTGAGTAAACAAAATCCTATTGATCAGCCTACTATTGAAAAATAGAAAGAGGAGAGCCGTGTTTGTAACTAGACAGCCAAATGCTATTTGAGTAATCTTTAACACACTCTGAAACCCTTGTCAACAAAAACTTTCAAAAWTTTCTGCTTTGGCAGGTGGGCTTATGGCCATTTATATCTTATGCTTGCAGACTGTCTTGGCTTTGTAAAGATAACTGTTGTGAGAAATTTGCCAACAAAATAAACCCAACAAAGATGTTTTAGAACCAAGTCCTAGGCTTTATTCTAAAGGGCCTGTCTACTGGGACTATAAAGGAGGGTATTACTTTGCACTGATTTTCCTCAAAGGACGTGGGGACTTGTGTTACATGGATTGCCTGGTAGGTAGGTAGAGTAGTGGCGTTTTTTTCCTTCCTCTTCGGTTGTGGGCATTGTGAGATTTTTCTATGACGTAGTGTGGAATATATTCGAAAGACTCTGGAAGAAGATACCTGAGGTCAACCTTGAATTTTATTGCAATTATTCTTTAATATCACTTTGTAGCTATTCTGTTAATTTATATTTATTCATCTACCTGGTTTTTGTTTATTTTTTTCTGAGCCACTGTTGAGGAACCATAGGCTTTTTAAAACCTCAGGAAAAAACGCTGATTTTCACCATCAAAAAAAATTCAGAAATGAAAGT
Organism: Amblyornis subalaris; assembly: GCA_018881555.1. NCBI lineage: Eukaryota > Metazoa > Chordata > Aves > Passeriformes > Ptilonorhynchidae > Amblyornis > Amblyornis subalaris. The sequence continues at coordinate 1,615,411 of JACAXG010000022.1, forward strand.
GCAGAAGCTGCTGTAATCTAATGCCACATGGAAGGAAATGGTGCTTCCACAGCTGGTGGATTGGGCTGAAAGTATCTTTGAGATTGGTAGAGCTGTCACTACTCAAAGCTGTGGGGTGAAGAGGTAGGAGGGCTGGGGAAAAAGTGCTCTGAATAAATATTTTTCACTATATTGAAAATTTATCCAAGTTGTCTTTTCCTGTGGTCACCGACACCACTTCAAGATCCTTCTCTGCTCTTTCTTGGCCAACTTGGTGGCTATGACAAAGACCATGTGTACAGGTTCTCAAGATAGACTTAAACTCTAGTGCCCTTCTCTTTCTCACTCTTGAGAAAGATCTCATCCCATCCATTTGCAAATTTCAAAAAGTGAAGATTTTTTCATATATTTTTCATTTTGATTTTTCCCTCTACTTTGTTGGATCACACAAAGATACTGAGAGATGTCTAGCTCAGGTGTCCTCAGAGAAATATAGCAAAGGTAGTCTTGTCCATGGTCCATCTTTCACATAGCACTAAACACCATAACAGCTTAGAGGATTATTTGTTTTGCTGTTGCAGGGGCAGAGGTTGCCAGTCAACATAAAGAGAGCATTGTCACATCTCCCACACAGGAGTGAGGAACCCTTCAGCCAGTCATTTTTCAATTTATATGCAGGCATAGAAGGAGTCTATGTGCATCAGTCTCTCTGTGCAGGGATTGTAAGCAGCGAGAGGTGTCCTGCACTGCCAGTTCAGAGGTGTTCTCTGTTACAATCAGTTGAAGGACAGGACTTCAGGCATTCATTAGAGAAAGTAGTTTGGAATGGGCAGATCAGTGGTTCCACTTTACCTCTTTTCGAACCATTGTAACACTGAAAGCCATTTCACCACTGTGGGGTTTCAGGAGGTACAGAAGATAGAATTTCAAGTACGGGAAGAGGAAATTTCAAGTTATATGTTATCTACCAGTGGAGTCATATGTCTGTGCACCCCTGGAAAGGAATAACTACTTTTTCTGACTGAGGCAAGAAACCAGCCCTGTCTTGTTCTGGCAGTATGAGAGTAGAAGCTATAAAATGAAGAAGGGTGGGAAAGTCAGTGAAAGACAAGTAGCCTGCTAGCAGCAAACACCTCATCCAGTTGTTCTGCAAGTCTAGCAGAGTGGTAGCTGTTTTTATCACTTGGAGGCAGGGTAGAGAGGACAAGAGGTTACATGAAGGACACTAGTTTTTATTCACTGAACATGAAAATGCAACAACTGAAGCATAAATACTTCACATGAATCATAGTAATAAATAAAAAATACACATGATAAGATCAAATCTAATGAGACCAGAAAAAAGTATTAACTGAAACTCCTGTGGGAGACTGAAGACTGCTTTTAAACAGGCGTGGAGGGATGGTGATTAAGTAATGTTCAGATATTTTAGGGAATCCTGTGATATCCGTCCAGATGTTTGGATAATGAATGAGCATTGGGCTTGAGTAGATCTTTGAGATCTTTTCTTCTGTGTTAGCACTGACATCCTGGATTATCCTTTGATGAGGGACACCACTTTACAAGACGAAGTTGTGCCTGCTGGTTCACACTATGGACGGGTGGCAGGAATACCACTGGACAACCGCACACCATGTTCTTATTTTCTTGGGAGAAGATTTGTGATTCTTCCCATTACCTAGCTTCAGATTATGCCTTTTCAGGCCAAACCCTTTAATGATAGCCTCAAAATTATCCTTCATCTCCAGAGCTTCCCGACAGTTAGCATCCTCTGAAASAAGCAGAGACTTGAGACCTTTACTTTTGCAGCTTAACTCTGCATCAATATTTAAAGATGGAAATACCATCCTGTCACTGTGACCCCTGAACAGCTGAAGGCAAATGAATAAACACAGCTGTTGGTCCTAGATAGAATACAAAGCAGCTCAGAATGATGGCAGGATCACTGCCAAAATGCTGTGTACTGGAAATAAGCCCACATGCTCATTTTGGTTTCAAATAGGAGCGCACTAGTGCTCTTATCAGTTCATCCATACTAATCCTTACACTGATGACTGAAAGATGAAATGTTATAATGATCTCAATTCACAGAAAATCTTGCTGCATAGAGAAGCTATCTAAGGAAGTTTATACCTTTACATGGTTATAGCTGCAGCTGAAATTTAGAGAAAGTGAATATGAACAAATGGCTAAGTAAGTCACCTATTGAGGTATTCTACGTAAAGAAAGGTTTCTAGGTTTCTATTCCTTCCAGGTGACAATAGATATATAAAAAGGTACCTAAAACTAGGATGGAATCATCCGTACCTTAGTAGGGAGCTTGGGAGTGAGAGAAAGGCACTTCTGCAGGGCAATTTCAATATCTACATAGGCCAGAAGGTGAGAATTATCCTCTGGTAGAAACATCAGCAGGGTAGCTAAAGAAAGTGGGTAGTTAAAAGTATGGGTTCTGAAAGAAAGTTTTAAAAGCGCATAACATGTTGATATTTTAGTGTGTTCTTGGATTAATCCACAGATTCTGAAGTGATTTATGTGACATGTTGTTTGAAGAAACTTTTTRTAACTGGAAAAATATCTAAATATAAGGAAAGCTAAAAGTTGATGCATTCAAAATTTTCAGTTTAGGTTTTTAATATATTTAAGATCTCTTCTTCACATCACTGTTGGAGTGATAGTGATCTACATGAGAAAAATCACACATATATCTAAATTAGGCTGAAATTTCAGGGAGGGAAAAGAAAAAAAAGCTGGAAGTTCCAATGTGCATGAAACCATRTTGAAGGAATTAAAACCTTCATGCTGTATGACTTTACTCCTAATGTTGCAACTAACTTCTTTTGAATTAATTAAGCAAATGCTTTTTTAAGTACACAGTTGACTCATGAAAAAACTTATGACAGGAATCTTCTTCAATTTAGATATATTTTATAAACCTTGCCATGTATATACTTCGGTAACTTTGTGTAGGCACTCTTATTGCACTGAATGTGCTCATAGAAAGTCTTCTTGTTTTTTCTGATAAGAACTATTTAAAAATAAACAGTAGTATACTTAGGAAGAGGATATATCTCCACTGTTAGATGGAGGAGAGTCAGTAAGAGATCTTCATTATCCCCATCTGCCAGAAAACCTGTCTATAAAGGGGGCTAACAAAAGTAAATGGAAGATCATTAGTACTGCTTGCCCTTGAGGCCAGGATTTGGTTCATAGGCCCTTTTCATTTGGTAGCATCATCTRTAAGTCATGGTGGAAAGACTGCAGTGCAAAATGCAGTAGATAAATGTAATTTTTGCTTTGACCTTCCGCATACAAATGAAAATATAGACACAATAGAAAAAAGCCAATTATGGGAAATTATGTTGAAATATTAACCTGAAAAAGACTTTTCTGAAATGACACAGTAGGGACATCAGTAGGCAATACTATCCCAAGTCATAGATAAAGGTTACAAGGTGTTGGGGAAAAAAGAGGTGGAAATGTGTCATTAGTTGAGATACAGCTTGAATTATCCTGAGGTTCTTGGAAATGCTCCTAGTCTTAGCTATCATTCTTATGATCTATCAGTTTTTGTTGTATTACTGGATAAGTCTCAGTTAAGAAATTTAATGAAGTAGATTGTTTCCTTTTATCATTCAATAGTAGAAAGATTAACCTGATTTTGAGAACCTTCGTATCACTTGACTCTATATAATGATCTCACCTATCACGTTCCCTGTATTATTGCATCACTTCTAATTAATTCCCCTGTTAATGATTTGATACTCTTCATTTTGCAGTTTGAGAATGTTATCAAAGATTTTTTGAAATTAASTACCGTTAGTTCTATTCATTGCATAAAGTTCATCATTGACTTTTTTCAATTGTTAATGGCTTCATTAAGAGAGCGCAGCCAGAATACTGTATTATCCTGCTAAACATTTGTGTGATCATCAGCATAAGACCTGGACACTTCTTATTCATTAAGGATTCTTGTTCTGTCATATCCATGGGTAATAGTGAAACATTATCCCTACTCAATGTAAGAAGAGGTGAAACAGAGTAGATTATGTAGGCTGTTCAAGACAATATGGAAATCAAACCCCAAAACTGCATGTTAGCTTGTGTTTGACCATGTGTCTCTGACTATCACATTATTCAGCATTTCAGAACTTAGGAAATGCTGAATTTGCAGCAAAATATCATAAAATATAGATTCTGATGGAAGCGATATGAATATTCTTAATCACTTTTTCTGTAGCAGAGAAACTTTCATCAGAGGAACAAAAAATGCTGTGCTGAGAAATACTGTAAGAAATGTTTCCAGGGAATGCAGTTCAGATATTGTGTCCCTCTTGTGACTGTTTCCACAGTCAGACTGTCTCAGACTAGATAGCCAAATAACCAACCAAGACAGAAGTCAGGATGCATCACACACTTTCTGCTTTGTCCAAACGGATTGCGTTAAAGAGGACAAGGACATAAGGTATCCAAAACATATTACAGTCCTTCTTAGCAAAAATGTTTGGTTTTGTTTACTTGTTGGGTTTTTGGGTTTGTTTTGTCTTTTTTTCTTTTGGTTTACATTGTGTCTGAAAACAGATTTTGTGAAAAAAACTTTTAAAAATTGTCCACTAAAAACATTTAGCTTTCTACACTGCATAATAATGGATCCCTCTTCCGACTTCTTCTCCAGTTTCCTCTGAAGCCTTTTGTTTTCATCGTATTCATTGGCAAGAGATTCCATATGTCTGCTGCCCTTTCATGAATAACCATTTGCTCTGGCTTGTTTTGCATCTTGCTTCAACTAACTTTGACTAATAGCTTCTACTATTCTTCTTGCATTAGAATACAAAATGAATAATGAATTTTTATTCATCTTTTTCATACTTTTCAGGATTTTATAGATCTGTAGTATAACTCCCCTGGATCATCATTTTTCCGGACTGAAGATCCTTAGTGACTCAGTTCTTCCTCATACGGGAGGAAACGAAGGGACATATCTTTGATCATTCTTCCCTCCGTGTTTTGTGGTTTTACTGTTTTCTTAGAGATTAGGGGATTATAGTTGTACTCAGAGTTTAAGACAAATTTAAACAAACCATGAATTTATACAGTAGCACAATTATGTTTCCTGCTTCATTCTCTGTACCTTGAACTTGGCCTTTTGACTGAGAGGAAGTACTGAACTGGTGTATTTATTCATGGAAAAGAAAGACTCCTACTAAACCATGTGCTTCTTTCTATGTATTTAAAGTGAAAATTCTTGTCTATCACAGTAGAAATTTAATTTATTAAAACAGGAGAATAGTATACATGGAAACTCAGAGCTGGGAGGATGCAGGCAGGGACTAAAGATGCACATATAGCCTGTACAATGAAACCAAGATCTTCTCTTCTGTGAAAATGAATGACAGAAAAAAACCACCAAACATTTACTATATTGCAGGTTAGGCTCTGGATTTAAATTGCTTCATTATGTTTATGCTCCTTTTAGGTGTAGCCTATAATGAGTTTTTAAAAAGATGAACCTTCCTACCATGCTATTTAGTACTTAGTCCCTGAATCATTTGGTAACCAGAGAGTATCAAGGAGGCAGCATGTTTTAATACATATGACATTTATCTAAATCAGTCCCGTACAATATGGCAAATAAACCCCTTCACTACAGTTGTAACATTTAGCACCTTTTCCATGTAATTCCACTCATAGATGTCTAATTAAAGATCACTGAACCAAGTGTTTAAAAGGCAACCAATTTAATTGCTGTAATTGTATGATTTAGATGAATAATAAATGGGCTAATGATACTGTAATATTAAGTGTTCAAGTTGGTGATCAAGTCAATTAAGATATAATTGTAAAGCAGCAATCTACAAATAATGAGTGAATCCTTCCTATTCAGAATTATGTTGACAGGAATAATATACAGTAACCTTATCACATTTTTGCACTTAGTTTGATAGAAAAGAGCATACAGACAAATTTTAATTGTGCTGATCATGTAGAAATCCGTGTGCCCATTGTCCTCTGTCTTTCAAACAGAGATACAGACTTAGCAGTTGGAGGCAAATTATAGCAAGTGTTTTAAAAGATCCTTATTTGAATTCTTGGACTGACCRGCAGTAGTGAGATCTTCAAAATCTATTTAAATCTGGGGTGATGGCCACACCTACAGCTCCACCAGAACAGCAAATTGCAGCTCAAACTTCATCTGTTTGTCAGAAATAGCTTTTCTCTTGCAGTCAATCAGAAACTGAAACAAATATTTGCCAAATTCAGATGACAATGTTGAAGAGACCTACTCTTCCTACTAACACAGGGCATGTGAGAGAAAAAGAATGAAAATCAATTCAGAGAAACGGGAGATGCCTTGCCCTCATCTCTAGACATCAGTAGTCACTCTTCATATTCTCGAGGTCATACCTGGCAGTGTCATTGGTGGGAATCTCATGGATAAGCAGCAAGAATTGACAGCCTGGGGAACTCCTGGCAATCAACAACATTCCCTGAGAGATCAGGGCAGGTTTGTAGATGTCTGCTTCCATTTTCTTCCAGGTCTGTCATCTCAGCTTTTCTCTCCCAATGTGAATGTGGCTCAGGCTCAGTTGTTTCTGGTTCTGATGGTCTTGTTCCTTCGTGTTCCTACGAGTCCAAGAATTGCAGACCTGCAGGTGGAGAAGGAACCTGAATGACAAATAAAGTGCTGTTTCTAGTGTTAAAAGTGGGCAGTGATAAGAATCGTGTGATATTCATTTTCCCTATTGTCAGCCACCAACAGGAGACATGTCTAAAGAACTCCATGCTATTCAAAAAGGACTTCCAGGGTATGATTCACAGTGTTGTGTAACAGGTGTCTGAGCTAGAAAGGACAAATTGTCCTCTGAAATTAATGCTCTCACCACTCGCCCTATAGCGGGATTGCTTTAGACTAAGCATTGAGCTCTCAGGTGTCTTGCATGAAATGAGGTATATCCTACCCAGCTGGGCAAGTATTGGTCTTTCTTGTGTAAATTAATCCATTTATCAATTAAAGGTATTTTATTTCTCTGAAGATTATGCCCAAAATTTTTTGAATTCTCCAAACAGTTTCATGTGAAAAGTCAGGTTTTATAACCCAAAATTTGGAATGTAGCCTAGAAGTAAAGGCAGTTTGCTGGAAACCTAAGCTCAAATCTCTTTTCTTTTTGGTTCATAGATGATCTTTAAAGCAAGATCTCACTGTTACAGGAGAAGTGCTGTAGCCTCTGGACTTCCAGGTCTTTTGGAATGGATTCAAATGCTACTCAATCCAATCCATACTGTCCTGATTTGCTGACAGAGATTAGGTCAAGTTTTGCCTTGCAGGTGGCTTGCAGTGATTGGTTTACAAGTCTGCATGGTATTCCTTTTTGGTGTTAATACTTGTGTGTATTGTGCAAAGTGGAAACTCACACAGGACATTGCTAGTCCATCCTCTGTGCTTTCACTTGATAGTATAATATTGTTGTGGCAAGACTTAATTTGAGTTTTCCCAGTGAGAGAAGAAACTACAGTCCCTTTGTCTTGCACGAAAGTCAGGTTGCTGGGTAGGTGAGAAGGAGACAGACCTCATCTTTCTATTTTGGAGAATTCCTTTGCTTTTCTTCTACAAGAAATGGAAGGAAAGAGCATATAGTAGAAAATGTTAAATTTTGGTTTTTGAAAAATTATGTTTTATTCCATTTATTCTTTTATTTTTCTTTTGCAGACTACAGCATATCCTAGATTAAATATTTAAGGCATGCTGGCACTCAGGCATAAGCTAAGAATCAATGGAAATAAAGTTTCTACAAAAGCATATTTAAAAATAGTTTTATGTAAAGTCTGAATTATAGAACACAGAGTAATTAAAAAAGAACATAATATAAACATCTTTCATGTTATCTTTCTTCTTATTAGCAGTAAGTAGCTTAATGTTATTCAGGGTTAGACATATAGACATATATTATGTATGTTTCTGTGTATGCAGTTGTTTTAGAAATTGTTACCACATCTTTATGTAAGGCTGAACGATCAAGATCACAGACCAGGATTATAGGTAGTTGTACATGAATTCACTTATAAACAGGAAAAATAAAACCTTGAAACTGTGCAACACAACTAGAGAGCGTGTACATTCCTCTAAGCACAGCAAATTTACCTGGTGCCTGAAACTGCCGCAAGGAAAAGCTTCTAAATCCTCCAAAGGCCTAAGGAAAGAAATGTAGTAGAGCCAAATTAGCACTGTGCTGGCATGGACCTCCCAGAGCTTTCAAGAAACAAGGCTTGTCCATGTGGATTACCTACTCCTAAAAGGCAAACCAGCTTGTTTGTAATGAGCTCCATTATGTCTGTGGCATGGCAGGCTAAACACATCCAAACTGCCAGTCCAGGTTCTGTGTTAGAACTGGTTCCATCGAGCTCGATAATAAATTGAGAGATTTGTTATCTTTTACAAGAGACTTCTTCTCCCTTGTCTGCTTGTTTTTGTGGAATGAACTACTGTAAAATAAATACTCATAAGCACTGTGAAACTTCTTCTGAGGGCAGCCAATATATCTTGGTAATAAGTTTGTACCCTACATAAGCAATATTCCATCCTATCAAATTAGCATAATTTTTAATTGAATCTTATCATTTTCCTTTTTTTTTGTTTTTACTAATGCAGCTAAAGTATAATTACATTAGTGTCTCTCATAAAGCATGATAAAAGAATACTAATCAGACAGTAATGAAGTATGATGCAGAATTATTACCTGGAGAATGGATGGAGAATATTAATTTTTTTCTGGCCTGGAAGCCCTGATTTTGTCCATTCCTTCTACATTTTTTTGCTTACTCCTGCTACCAACCTCTTAGTATACCCTATTGAAATGAACAAGGAATTGTCCCCTCTGAGATGTTTAATTCCCCATCTGGATCACAAGACAAGTTGCTGCAGATTGCTGACAATAGTGCCAAGGGATACGCGAGAACACGTCTGAGGTTAGGCAGGTTCATAAGCATTTTCCCGTAAAAGGGCAGAAATACAACTCTTATCACACATCAATATTATGATTTCAATGAATCCTAAAGAACAGTGCTTGTTTTCAGGCTGTCATTTCGGTATCTCCTCACAAATGTTATCTCCTGGTATAAAATCATCACAACTGAAATATCTGGTTATTATTTATCTTACTGGTATTTTCTATTATTTAATCTTCTTTGTCGCTAACTCATACAGTTTTAAAATATAATTTCCACTGCCAATGACTCCAGTATGTAGCCTTCTTTTTGGAAAGGCCTCTCTCTCAATGCTGATGACTTTTTTGCATGGCATCTGTAAGATGTATGTTTTGTTCATGGGCAAAATCTCTCATCTATATAATTTGCATTTGCATTTCTACCACTGGAACAGGCTTTCCATTGACCCCTCTTACTTTCGATACGTTGAAGTAAAGGCCATATTCTACCCAGACCCTATATTCCTTTATCTTTTTTTCTGTCATTTCCTTTTCACCATCATCAGAAACACAATCTGCTTTTGTTCCTAATTTTCAAATCCTTTTCTGTATCTTTCCTTCTTTTCTCTTATTATCTATTACCATTGTTAAAGGTAGCATCAGGTAATCTTTTCTCCCATCCCAAACTATGGAAGATACTATTCCTTATCCTCAACAAATTACATTTCCTAATTTTCTAATTCTTACTCTCACCAAATCTATGTTCAGATAGGAGAAACACCACATGTACATCTACATAGCTTCTCCTAGAAATATTCTATATTCTTCAGTCTGTAAACCCTCTGTAACCTTTTACTTCTTTCTATGGCTTTATTTCTGTGCTCTAAGGATCCACTGCTGGGGTCTGATATGGCCTAGCTGTGCAGCCTTGGCTCAGACTTCAGAGGAAATTGCTAATCTGTGAAAAATAACTGTGGAAAGGCTCTAGAGCTGACCCATGGAAGATAACAAAGGTAAAATTAGAGACAGTAGTTGTTGAGATGAAGATTGGAGGATTCAAGAGAGAAAACATCAACATTGAAAAACACAAGATCGCAAAGCTAAACACAAGGAGCTGACAAAGTTGGTGGAAGATGGCAACTCAGCAACATGAGGAAATGTGTTTTAGTGAGCGGTAGAGACCACTCCTTTGTCTCCTGATTCTTCCCTCACTGGCCAGCAAAGAGTATTCAGGTGGCTTACTAGGATGGTGAACCAAACCCTAGGCTAAGAGCTCCTTACATTCTAGCCATTGTTAGTGTGTTAGCCAATAAATAATGACTTTATTATTGAAGTTGTATGTATTTATGTGTGGTTTAGCCCCAGTAGGCAGCTCAGCTCCAAACAGCCACTTGCTCACCACCCTCTCTGCCTCCAGTGGGATGTGGGAGAGAATCAAGAAGATAAAAGTGAGAAAATTTGTGGATTTTCTTTCAACAGTTTAAAAGGGAAAGTAAAGGCTGCACACATAAGCAAAGTGAAAATAAGGAATTAATTCACTACTTTCCATCAGCAGGCAGGTTTTCAGCCATCTCCGAGAAAGCAGGGCTGCATCATGCATAGTGATTACTTAGAAGATAAATGCTACCCCTTGGAATGTCCCTCCTTCCTAATTCCCCCAGTTTTTATTGCTGAGCCGGGCACCATATGATATGTAATACCTCCCAGGTTGGTTGGACTCAGCTGTCCCAGCTCTATCTCATCCTAACTCCTACTTGCCCCTGCTTGCTGGGAGGGGCAGAGTGAGAAGCAGGAGAGGCCTTGATGTCGTATGTGTGATGTGCTGCTTCTATTCCAGCCCAAACTAGCATACCTCTTTTTAAAAAAAATTTGTGTGTATCCTGTTAGTAGATTTCTTTACATCAAGATAGAGTTGGCCAAATAATGTACCCAAGAGCAAATTCTTGACTGTAATAGTCATGTAAATCCTCCCAGAAAGTTATTTATATGCCTAATGTACATATATGTGAATGTATACATACCCTTGATCTGAGCTAGTAATTTTAGGCTTATGAAACAATATGGACATTTGTTTGGAGTAATACACATCACAATRGAGTTGAAATTATTGAAATGGCTCACATGACTCTCAGTCTAGATATGCTGCTTTCTTGTGATTGGCTGTGAAAACAGCCTTAGATTTCAAGTTCAGCTTTGGGTGTCTAAATTATCTGAAGTGAGATAAGATAATGCCAATGCCTTATGTACTGAGATTCCTATAGGATTCGGTCATTTATTCTTGTTCTTTACTCTGTCAGTATCTACCTTTCGTCTTTTGTTTTATTAGATGTTACTTCTTTGTTAATAAGAGGAGTCTTAAAATTGAAGTAGTCAGTAAAGTTTCTAAATACTTGTTGCTAGCATAGGGAGTAAGAAACTGGACAATCTTTATATTATCTTCTAAAAAATTCTTAATATAGAACAGTGAAGGGGCCTGAAATTTATTATGCTATGTAAAGCATCCAGGATAATGGAGCATTCATACATGCTGAAAGCCTCTGGCTTTTATCACAAGAGAAGTAATAAATCATCTCTGAATCTTGATCAAATCATATCTTCACTTTTTCCTATTTAAATGTCACTTGCAGATTAAATTGGATCATGAGGGGATTTTTTGTTCTTTCTTTTTCTTCTTTCTCTAAACTTTTTGTAATATTATTTTAAAGCAATATCCAACTGTTGAATAATATGGGACATTTGGATTTCCATCAGAGAATACAAATTCTACTTACAATCCTTCAAAAGGAACAAGGATATAGAAAGTTTAGAAGACAAGAGGTGAATAAATTAATATTATTTAAGTGCAGTTCCCTATCTGTCTAAGGAATGGCCAAGGGAAGTATTTTCTTCAGTATAAAATAAAATCAGACACATTTGTTTCCACATCCATAAAAATGATGGTTTACACATTGAAGAGCCTTTGACAAGCACGTAAGATCACATTATTAAAGGCATTTTTTTACTTGAGAGATTGCTATGGCAATACATAACAAAATATGACAAGGTAATATTATTTACAGTCAATAATGATGGGATTATAGATCAGGTAATCATACACTACAATGTTAGTGATGGAAGTACAAGTTCATCTAACTTCATTGAATGGAAAAAAAGTTATCTGGAAAGTAAGGTCCTTGATTTCAAAAGGCAAATGAGGACAAATGCATTGTTTGGATAGTCTGAGAAACAGCTTGTTTGAGAAGTCAAGTGTAGAAAGACTCAAGTATTTTGCTCTGTGATGAAGGTTCTCAATACAGTCATTGCCCCAAACATGGAAACAGCACAGTCACAATGGCACAATTAGGTTTGCTAGAACATGAACTTCAAGATGTGTGTTACCGTGGACAGACTAGATATCTTTAGGAGAAGCTGATCCAGGAACATGGGATTTTTAATAGATTTGTCCCCTGCATATCCATCCTACGTACCAGTTGTCATAAAAATTGCTAGAATGTCTTACTTCTGAGGCCTAAATCCTTGTTTCAAATTTGTCTGAGACAAATTGGGGTGTTTATATGTAAGGGGGTTTTCTGGAGAAAACGAAAATGTGTTTGTATATTTTGACTTTTTGCGAATCTAAAACCTGTTAATCCTAGTCAGATGAATAAATAGAAAGAATTTTAGGAATCATGTGAGACTAATTTGTTATATATCTTTGATAAGTTTATAGATTTTCAAGACAAAAGTAATATATCTAAGTAATCTGCACTTTCAATAAGAATTTGAGGTAGTGACCCACAGGAAATTATTTTAGATAAAAGAAATGTAGAATACGAGGTTACTAACTGGAACAAAGGCAAAGTATTAACTTGAATAGAAGAGACTAAAGAATTGATAATCAAGGACTTAACAAGTGAAGATGATACAAAAATTGTTAATATTAAACTCAATCACTGTGACAAAAAGCAACAAAGTCAAAAAGCAAGAAGGTTTATCAATAAGAAATGACCATGAAAGATATTAGGCTTCACATGTGTGTTCAGGCAGAAGGTAGCATATAACACATCCATATGTTGGGGTGAGGGAAGAAAAAAGAAACAGGACAGAGGTTGCAAGAGGAATTCTTAAGAATGTGGGACTGTCCAATTTGCAGTGGTGACTTTGGCATAAAAGTTCCAAACATGTATGATTTAGAAGAGCAATGAAGAGCTTCTGCAGGTAGATAACTAGAAACCCTATGAAGATACTTTTTTCTTTTTCTCCCACAATAATTTTCTTTCTATATAAAATTGTTTTAGAACTCTTAATTAATCCTAAGACTGTCAGTATTCTCACACGGGGTAGTTTAAAATTCCCAGCTGGATCAGCAACAAACTCTGAAGGAGTGTAGCTTTACTTGAAAGTCTCATTCCACATTTTATCGGGAAAAAAATCAATACAGACTGTTTGCACAGATAAATATCATTAAGAACARTTCTGCTCCTTTATTCAGGGAGATAGCCAAAGTCTTAAGGGAGCTATTATCTCATGCCTCTGGAAAAGAAAAAGTCAAGAATCTGCTAGAACTTAAGGATAAAAGAACCTGAGTCTTGACTCTAAACCAGCTTTGCAGCTCTTGTTGTCAAGTTCAATCAAAAAATTTTGCTCTGATTGACAGAAAGTAAAAAAATCAAAACCAAAACAACAGTATTTTTTCTAGGAATAATTTCTATCTTTTAACAAATTACTGATCCAACAATGTTAGATACACTGGCTAAAGGCAAAAAGCTCATCATCAGTACACTCAGTTAAGAAAAGATTGAGATGATAGAAAGACACAGCTTTATTTGAATTATGTATCAAAGAATCTGTATAGCTATGACCCTATAATTCTACAAGTAAATAATTTTAAATGTTGTCTTTGTGAGGGAATGCTTGAATTAGCATAGAAAACCCATCTGCTTAAAGGAAAGGACTTATTTTGCCAATTCAAACTGAAAAAAAAAATAAAAGTCATGCTTTGGAGCTGAACTACTGGTGACTGGTAAGGCCGGCAACTTTTGTTCTGGCATTTTGCTCTAACTCCTCTGTTTTATTGAACAGTTTCATTACAAGTGGTGATCTCATCAAATATGAGTACTTTCAAAAGTAAAGCCCTAAAGATCCCAAGTATCTCTCATAAATCCAGCAAATCAGGCTGAAAATTTGAGTCTCATAGTCTTTTCCCTGAATCAAACAGAGACATAGAAATATGTAATGGTTGGGGTTGAAAGGGACTTTAGAGACCATTGTTTTACAAACCCCCTGCAGAGACACCTTCCATGAGACCAGGTTGCTCAAAGCACCATCCAACATGGCCTTGACCATTTCCAGGAATGGGGCRGGCACAACTTCACTTGGAATCCTGTTCCAATGTGTCATTACCCTCTGAGTAAAGAATTTTTTCCTGTTAGCTAATCTAAATATCCCTTCTTTTAGTTTGAAGCTGTTTCCCCTTGTCCTCCCACAACATGCCCCTGTCAAAAGTCCCTCTCCAGCTCTCTTGTAGCCCTCTTTAGGTACTGGAAGGTGCTGTCAGGTCTCCCCAGAGCCCTCTCTTCTCTGGAATGTGCAATGAAATCTCCACAGCGTCTTCTCTTCTCCAGGCTAACAACCCCAACTCTGTCAGCCTGTCTTCATAGGAGGGGTGCTCCAGCCCTCTCAGCATCACAATGTGATAGCTTTGGAGACACTGAATAGAGAGATAGTTATGAGCCAGTGCTCATAAAGAGGATAGTGCTATATTGATCCATCTCTCTGTAACAGGCTCGTTGCAGGACCTGGTCAAATACATTTGAAACACAGAGCAGAAAACTTTAATTTGGTCATTCCGAATCTTGCTCTACTAGTAGCATACAGTGTATTTGAGGCTTCTGAGCTATTAAGAGGATTTGCAGTAGAACAGCAAGATTGTCTTGAAATCTTCCTCCTCTTTCATAGTAGAAGGGAGGAAAAGCTAAAAATATGTTCTTTAACATGGGTAGTGTCAGTGCTCAGCAATTTGGGGTCACACTGGCATGAGGTATTTTCAAGAAAAGAAAGATGTAGTTAACACAAAGCTTATTTAAATTAATCTGTAGAAACTTATTTAGTGCATCTATTTTTCAATTGATAAATCTTGAAAATTGGTCTCAGCAGTTTTATGTGGCCTGATAAAGGCAGTATGGGACTTCCGTAGACTTTTCTCCAGCCCATGGCATTAGAGAGGAAATGTGGTCTAGATTATTGCACAAACTACTTGTGTGCTTATAAAAAACACAGTCAATATCTTTATGATGATGACTGGAACAGAGTGCATAGTGAGAGGGATGGGATTTGAGCACTTTCACATTATATTCCAAATATTTTGTCTATAATGATGTGCTGTATCCTGCTATTGTTTTATATGCTGCTTAAACATTGTGTTATATCCTGTAACAGTCACAGTATTTGTGAAACAGCAAAACATTTGGGTTTTTTTCCATCCCTAAAAGACTTCAGATCAATATTATCCTGAAGTATTTTGTTTCTGCTGGGGACTGAGGTACGATTCCTTGTGGGTGCTACACCCCAATGAAAGGCAAGCATTGCTACCATCTTCTGACTTAGTGCTGTGGACTCCATGGGGCTTTTAATGCATAAGTGATTAAAGCAATAAAAAATGATTGCTACTTTTAAAGCAATAATGTTGGCTCAGGTGCAATCTCCAGCTCACTGAATTCCTAAACTGCTGAAAGATGTGAAGGGATCACCACGGGGGCAATCATTCTATACTTGTCACTTTTTTGGACTATTTCTCTCAGCTTTTATGTCATTGATCCTTACTTGATTTCTGGCAGAAAAGTCTTTACTGTAGTGAAAGCTAGTTGGGAGAAGGAAGAGAAAGAGTATAACGAAAACAATGTATTTCAGGGTCATTTTTGAATGGCTGTCCTTCTTGGTACAATCTGGCAGATGCAGAACCAGGTGAGGTTGGTTCTAGGGTATTCTGTATGAATATGAGGGATCAATGTAATGGTTCTTAACATGTTAACTTCTCACTCTCCTATCTTGGTTTGAGCTTCCCACGCACACTGAAGTTGTTGAAACCAACAGTGCAATAGTCCTGAGCCACCATCTGGAGAATTAGAGCTGTTTCCAAGTTAGATTTCTGACATCAAATTCCTTTGTCAGAAGAAGCCAGCCCTGTGGCCTGGTTCTCCTGCGGCCTAATTTTCCTTTTTCTTGT
The DNA here is from genome assembly GCA_018881555.1 of Amblyornis subalaris. NCBI lineage: Eukaryota > Metazoa > Chordata > Aves > Passeriformes > Ptilonorhynchidae > Amblyornis > Amblyornis subalaris. The sequence goes on from JACAXG010000022.1 coordinate 1,631,512, forward strand.
ACTCCTTTCAGGTTTCATTGAGCCTCTGACTTGATGAGAAATAATTCCTTTCTGTTCTGCCCTTGGCACCTGTTTTTATCTGTTCAACTTGGCTAAAAGCACAGCACAACAAAGGTCTTTTCCTCATTTCTATCTGTAAATGGAATTGATAGAGATTTCTATAAAAAATTAAAGGGTAATAATTAACAGAGCATAAACATATGAATATTTCAGGATTTTGACAATAGCTGACAAATGCAAGAACATGCAGTGCAAGGAACTGTCTGTCTGGGTCCTTTATGACCTTTGAAGTCTCTAAAGCATTAAATTTTCCAGACTTGAGCAAAATTCTTCCAAGTTTTTTTTCATGATCAGCAAAGGCCCTGAAAAACCAAACCATTCTGGTGAAATGCCCAAGCCAAAATCCAAGCATACGAGTACTTTTGTCCACATGAGAGTCCTATCCAATCTCTTGCTGAAATATTATCAGGATAGGTCCCCTAGATACAGATAGATCAGTTAGAAAGTCTTAGGGAGAATTGATTCATATTGTTAATCCTTTGTGATAAAATAAAAAAAAAATCCTGTATTTGCTGAGAGCTGGAATTTAATTCTAGTGCATAGTGATCATATTTACTAGCAGCAATCTCTGCTGTGACAGTGACTTTTCACTTTATTGTATATATCAAGGACCTTTTGGGCAGTCGGCTGCAAGAAACACTGCGAGAACTGATTTCTAGCTAACCCAGAAGACCTTGTAAGGCCACGTGCAAAACTTCCTTCTCATTTTTAACATTCAGAGTGAGTTACCTCAGTCTTAGCAGAATGCTACTGGACMGGGACTCCGCACGGTTTTTCGGTCATCTCTCTATCATTGCTGGCAGCATACTCCCTCAACTGTCCACGCGTAGAAAGCTCCATACACAAAAAGCTCACTGCGTATGCGATTCTGGTTTGGGTATATGTCTTCACAATAAAAAAAACAGATAAGAACTTATTCAGAACAGAAGCTCTGAATGAGTTAAGGGGTGTTTCCAAAACTGTCACACCATTTTCAGAATTGTGTTCATTGTTTCTCATGGTTTGGGAGAGACAAAATGGCAAGGTGTCTTCACAAAAGGAAACATAAATGTTTTTAAATACTGAATGGAGAAAAATATATTAAGGAATAATAAGGATAAGAAAAGGCTTTTATCCTATTTTTAGATTCAGTTGGCTGAATCTGGCATCTGTGAAATTGAAGAGAGACAGTAACTGTGTGCATGGCTGGTCCTCGATTTCTCATTGATTGAGGACTGTTTTTTATTAAAGAGCTACTGATTGAATAAGTTACTTTGCATATAGTTATTGAACCCTTAAGTCAGCTAGGAATGACAGGGGAGGGAGAAGACAGCCCACAGTCAAGTGAGGAAGTAGCAAATCAAGTTGGCAAGCAAAGGGTACAGATGGTTTGGAGAGAACAGACACTGAAAAAAATACAAAACAGGACCCTCAAGTGTACATACACAAAGACAAAATTGTCTATAGGAAAGGATTATGGGATAAGATCCAGATGTCTTCTGGAGGCTTCTGGGAACAGGACAGTGTGAGTGGATGCCTCTCTGAAATGCTTGTACACTTATGCATGCATCATAGGGAAAACCAGGAGGAATTAGAGGTCTGTGCACAGTTTTACGGCTGCCACCTCACTCAGTGTGGTGGCAGGGACATAGTGGGGTAGCTTGCAGAACTGCAGTCCTGTGATGGGTGAATGCAGGCTCTTTAGGAAGGACAGAATAGGAAGGCAAGGAGGGGGCTTTGTCCTCTTTTTGAGAGCAGAAGGAAACCACGGAGCTGTGTCTGTGCACAGGAGAGGAACCAGTCAAGAGTTTATGGGTCAGGATTACAGCACAAATCAACAAGGGCAACACTTGTTGATGTTTTCTTCAAGTCACTTGATCAGGTAGAAATAGATGAGTCCTTCTTCAGACAAAGGGAAGAAACCTGGTGTTTATAGGCCCTGATCCTCATGGAGGAAGACAATCAACCCAGAATCTTATTCAGGGACAACTTAACAGGACACAAGAAATGCAGGATGTTTCTGGAATGTACGATGGACAGCTTCCTGGCGCAAGGGAATGATTAGCCCATGATGAAAGATGACCTGATGATCTGATACTTACAATCAAGGAAGAATGGTTCAGGTGTGTCAAAGCTGGATACAGTCTTTGATGCAGTGATCTTTCAATGGTGGAGTGCCAGATTCCAAAATCAGTAAGCAGGATAAAAATTAGGATCACAACTGTGGACTTGAAGGGAGAAGACTTTGGCCTTTTCTAGGACCTCTTCCCTTTGAGATGGTCCTGAAGAGATAATAGGTGAAGGGGAGCTGCTTGATTCTCAAGGATCATTTCCTCCAAGCTCAAGAATGGAGCATCCTGATGTGCAGCAAAAAAATGGAGCATCCTGATGTGCAAGCGAAAGTGGCAAAAGTACTCACACTGTGGTGGAGAGTAAAGAAGATGGACCCAGACTTCTCAGTGGTGATCAGTGGAAACAAACTGAAATACAAGAAATTCCACTTGAAAAATAAGATTATAAATTATTTATTCCTTACTGTAAGCTAATACAGATTTCCCAGAGAGGTTTCACAGTCTTCACCCTTGAGGTATTCAGCAGCCAAGTGGATGTAGCCGTGACCAACCTGCTCTCTCTGACCTTTCTTTGAACAAGGGTCTGGACTAGATGATCTCAGGAGGTCCTTTCCTGCCTCCACCACTCTGTAATTCTGTGGTCTTGTTCCTGCTCAGCCAGGCACTCTGACCAGCTGCATCTGCTCTGTTACAGCTAATAGAACTTCCAACTGTTTCATCTAAATCCACACTTCCAGCAATAGCACCTGCTCTTTGGTTATTTCTCATCTTTAACAGCAGTTCATGTAGCATATGGGATTACTTAAGGACATTGTTGCTCAAAGGAGAATTCTTAGTTCTTGCTTTCCCCAATGACCTTTATAGCCCAGTACTGGAAGCCTCCTTTAGGTTAAAAAGAACATTTACTGAGGCACATTTAGACACAATTAATTGCTCCCAATTTCAATCTATATAAAAGATATTACATTTCCTTATTTTTTTATTACTTGCTCCTTTTGAAAAGTGATGCCTTAAATATTATCAAATAAAATTTTTAAACAGAACAGATTTTGCACCTGGCTTCATTCCCCTTAGTTATTGAGACACTAAAAAATAAAAATCCCAACTTTTTCTTTGTTTTCCTTCCTCTGCTTTTCGCTGTTATGTTTAGCTATTTGCCCTACCCAACTACAGTTCTTGCCCCTGGATGTGTTCATGGCACCAGCTTTTAAAATTAAACAGTATAACTCATACTGAGTTCAATGCATTTGACTCTTAAAAATTATATAAACCTGGTTTTGCAAAATGTTACTGGTTGAGGAGAGAAAGGAATCTTTCAAAGCATGAGTTTGACCCTGTTACTTCTAAAACTGCTTCAGTGTTTTCTGTGGAAAGAGATGCTGGGTTATGCAATGTAAAAACTGTGGTGCTTTCTGGGATTCCAGCATGAGAGACTGTGCTAAAAAGGGAGTGTTGATAAGATAGATCATGTGTAGTGTAATCAGATGAGCATAATTAGCTCTGCCTAGGGGTTACACCATCTTACAGTGGAGGTAAACCAAGCCCTAGATACCAGGGGTGCAAAGGTAGTTAAAAACTTCCCTATGTGCTTTGAGCAGCTTGAGACCAGCAATGTGGTTTTGCATTATGCTTTATGTGATCCCACTGTGCTGCTGATGAAGGGGTCCTGTTCACCTCTCCTTTTCCCACCTCCTTCCCTACTTCCCAGACAGGTTTATGCTCCAGCTGCTATCCTGCTTCAGTTCAGGGATTATGCTGCTGAAAGTGATGCAAACAGCTCCAAGTTCTAGTGGAAAATTATCCCTTTGGTGTTCACAACACCCTGTATTCACCATGCAGCCAAACCAGTGCCAGCCCAAGGGGGAGTCAGGACTGTGGCATGTCTGCCTTAGATCTCTTTAAGAACAATGAGCCAAGTTTGAAGAACTTGATTTTCTCCATGACTATATGTCCTGAGATCCTATATGGCTTGACATCTGCGCTAAGCTGAGCAAAGCCAGGATAAGTTCTATCATTCAGTCTGTAGGGCACAGAAATTGTACCATGCAATAAGAAGTTTTTTGGGAGAAAGGGGACGTTTTTACTGTTTATAGAACAGCAAACATCACAGCATTCCCATGTAGGAAATTACTCAGGTACCGGGGCTGGCAGCGGTAGGTGTGAGAGAGATGTGTGCACTGTGCAACACAAGCCAAAAGCCTTGCAGGAGTAGCCCTCTTTATATTCATTATGATCTTGCTTCACAAGTTTTGTTGACTTGACCTGTCATTCTATGATAGATGTTCTTGACTGATAGACATTTCCCCATGGGATAATATTATTCACAAATGATGTTGTGTCATTTGCACTGTGCTGAAGCAGTCTAAACTTTCCCTGGGCAGTAAATCACTCTGTCTGTTGACCCAGTGAGAGAGGATTACCCTCTCCACTGTATTTCCTGGATGTCTGTGGGCTTTGAATATAAAACCAGGATATCTTATCTAAACATTACTATGCTATTTGATTTCCTATTTCTTTTTCTGAGTAGTAATACAGTGGTGGGTCTAAAGACCAGTGACTACTGCTATTCTGTCTGTGATGATGGCATTTCTGGGAGACACAAAGGGAGGATTGGATTGCATCAGTCTGGTCACTAAGGACTATAAAAAAGAATTCAGCTCCCATAATTTCAGTCTTTAAGTAGCAGATAAATAAATATCATGTCCCATGCCAGATTTGGTCTTCAGAATATATTTAGGAATAGCTTTTTGCTCTCGCTGAAGAGAGAAAGATAATCTCCAGCATTGAATAAAGAGAATAACTGGAATCTCTTTGTCCTTCTCTTCTCCACTCTTTCCCTGTTCTCCAGTTTGGTAGAGGGCATTAGTCTTTTTGGAAGATTCCTGAGAGGAACCAAGGTCTTATATGCTAGACACTGAACTAGAACACATGCAATTTAAAATCACTTTACAATACTACTAAAGGCATCCTGAATTTTCTGTACCTGGAGTCTTTAAACAGGAGATAGGATAACGAGCCTTATGCCTGTTTGTTAATATTTTTTTTTTAATGAAAACTAAGTCAAACTTCAAGACAAAATGTTTTTCCAGTCTACAAATGACCTTGTCTTTCATAGGACTCAGTTTCTGTCTGCTCACCACTTTTTTTTTTTCCACTGGAGTTCTGCAATGGTAGCAGTTTTCCTCTGCATCTCATGGCAAGACAGCAGTTTATTCAGCATGCTAAGCAGGAAACATGGTTCTCTCATTAAGCCTTTTCTAGCCAGCAAGGAAACTGAATGTGTATCTGTCATCTCAAGGTAAAATAGGAACCATTGATTCCTGGTGCCTGGCAGGGATTATTTTGTGCCATGTAACACTAAGACAAATCTTCCCTTGCAACATTTAACCTAGCAAAGGATGTGTGATGGAAATGCTTGGAAGGTGGAAACACCAACTGGGGAAAATATATGTTGTTAAGTGTTGCTAGAAATGTCCTGAAAACTAGTGTAGTTGGAGGGAATTTGTTACATGCCCTTTTTTCCCCAAACATCTTTTAGTCTTTCTTTTCCAAGGATTCTTGTATCAAATATCACTTGACTAGCATTCTTCAGGATTTCTTTTGCCTTCTGTTTAGTTCCTCCTGTAATTCCATCATCATCTCTCCCTTACCTTTTGGCCCATCTTAACATGCTGATGTCAAAGGTTGGTCAAATCCCACCTTAGGTTACAGTATTGAAAATATTTCTGAGAAATTTTATAGAAATGGAACTTGCCTACCCCATACAATTATCTAAGCAAATAAATCTTCAGGAGTGAGGCCAAACTATCAGAAGATCCAGAGTTTCCAGTGCAAAACCAAGTACCGATTCTTTTAGCAACAATAGGGATTTAACAGAGGGTGTGACATTCATATGCCTGGGGGGGAATAATAACCAGACACAAGGAACCCTTGCCTCAGAACAAGGATTTTTTGTAGGAGACAGAAATGCATAAAAACAATCTGGATATGGCATTCTTACAAAAAAATTATTACTTAGAAATGACTGTTAAAAAATTTCTACTTTTCAAATAAGATTTGATTCTTGGGAGGGAAGAACAATAACTTTAGGTGTAGAGCAAGGACTACTTTGAAAAACAAAGTATGTGGAAAAAATCATTTTTGGAAGAAAACAATTAGTCATCTATTAAAAGAAAAGTGGTTTTAATGGGAAAAGACAAACATCTATAATTAGAAGCTATTGAAGTTAGCAGTTGCTTCAGTTCAGTGTTGCTATATATATTGCTGGTGGGGATAAGGCTATTATTTAGCATTCTAAACTACATTGTAAGGACTTCATATTGATATGGTGTGCTGTTCAGAAGCATCGTTATGGTATTGAAGCTTACTTAAGGCTTTCATATTCTTTTGTCCTCATGTGCCATTGCTGGTAGCAGTTTCAACTTTGAGTGTGTTTCAGATCCGTCGCTGAACAAAGATACTGCAGACAGGCAAGGAACTATAATCACTATTGATGAGGCTATGCTGCAGTATACAAAGCTGTAGAGTCCTACACAATATACTAGAGTGTGATGGAAGGCAGATAAGCAGAGAGAGCTAATTAAGTGAATTTTTCACTCTATCAGGATCAAAAAAAAAWTTTTATTAGAAGACTTTTGAAATGAGAAGTTACTGTCTGTTATCTGAATTTCCTGTAGCTTTGGGGAGAGTTGCAGTATGCCTCTGCTTAGCATGTCATCAACTTGTCTTAACCAAATTGAAGCTTAACTCTTTAAATACAGAAAGAGTAGTTCACTGAAAGTGAAACACAGGTTTGCTAAAGAGAACTAGTACCACAGTGAGTGTGTTTGGGTGAGCACTGAGGTGACAAACAACAATGGGGAAAAGAGAGAAGGATTCTGAAAGCGAAAATATTTTTTAAAGGAAAAAAAAGCAGTTAAAAAAGAGGCAAACTGAGTACTACATGAAAAATACTGTCTCTGAAACAAAGAATTAGAAAACAGGATCAAACCCCTGCTTTTTTATTTTCTCTTGTGCCTAACACATATGAAATGGGGGAGATTGACAGCTTTGAAAATTAAAGCTTACTGTTTAGGACAATAATTTTCAAATGGGATCTCTTTATATAACAGCTCTTTCTTCCAGAATTGTTGTGCAGTGCTTTAACAGAGCAAAGGCAGGCACTGCAGCTGGGGAAACCTGGAGTGGAGCAGTACTAGCTAGCTCAGAATAGTCCACCAAAGCATTTCTCTTTGTACTAGAAAACATCACTTCAAAGTCAGTTGCCATTTCCTCCAGTTTCCCATAGGTTTGCTGGACTTATACTACTTAATAGCGGTCCAGATTTCAGCAGTCCACTTATTTCGTGTCAGAAGACCAAAGGGATGGGACTGAGACTGAAGACTGAAGTCCCAGTCTTGTATTACTCATTTTTCTCTGTGAGAGAATAAATCTAGTGAGCTCACTGGGAAAATCATTCCCATCTCTGTTCACATATGCAAGAAAGCCTTCCTGCTTCTCTTCTCAGTGAAGTCTGTAGCTCCAAGGTCAGGGAGCAGGAAAAGGGAAGCCCACCTATGGTATCTACTACAGAGCTGCAGGAGTCCTGGCTCCAGCCAGCCCTTCCCACCTGGGAATGTGAGAGGGAGAGTTGTTATGTCTTAAACAGAACATTCCAAAATTTCAGGAAATAAGTCTCTCCATCACAAATGGCCTCTGATCTGCTCCCAGGATAACATAGTATCTGAAGCCTGTTATGCACTAAGGTGAAAGAGGAGGGGAGTGAACCTCCAGCCATCCCAGATAGGGATGTTTATTGGAAGGAAGAGTTATGAATTTAGATATAATACTATTTCAGTTGTAAGGAACATTCCAACAATCCAGACAAACCACAAGTGACATGTGAATCAGCTTCCTTAGCCTTATGAATGTGAAAGCTGAGGCTGCACCAGTTTTCCCTTCCAGCCCTGCTGAGTGCAAACACTGTGCATGCAAAGTAGATGGTTGTGTTTCCATAGGAAGCATCAAAATTTCCAGTTGCTCTTGAACCAAGACAGATTCACTGGAACACACACTTCTTTTGGCAAGAGGTCTTAACAACTTTTGGGTAGGCTAGAAGGGCTGCACGGAGTCTAAACTGTGTGTGCAAGTGGACCTTRCACTGCCACAGCATTTACGAAATCTCACTTCCATTCCTTCTTCTGCTTCAAGGCTATTCTGTGTGACCTTGGAGAATTTGTTTTATCTGTTTTGGTCCAGCTTGTCCCTTCAGAAATAAACCTCAGTCATGCCTCATGCAGTGTGGTCATACCCCTGTTGCTGTCCCTGCTTTCAGAGAGCCAATATTCCTGTCAATGGTAAAAGGCTCAGGTCACACTGCTCTCTGTTCAAAAGACAAATGTCTGAATCCCGTTTAAACAGAGGCCTTGTGCTGGCTCTCTGCTCTCTGTATTCCACTGGGTGCTCTTTATCCTTCAGAAAGAAAGAAAACAATCCATACATGCCAGAAAGACAAATGCAAAAGCAAAACACTTCTATTTGCTTGGGTTAAATGCATAGATCTTGAATTGTTTTGGTCCATTTAAACATTACAATACCAAAACCAGCACTCAGCTCCTCTGGATAATTTTAGAAACTGTCTTTCCTAAAGCCAGCAGTGGTATAGTAGCGTGAGAGTAATGAGCAGTGACAAATTATTTGTGCTATTTCCAAGGGAAACTGTTGGCATTAACTTGATGCAGAGTCTTTGTTACCTTATGAATAAGAAGTGCAATTAGTATGTTATACTCCATGTGTCTTCCAACCCTACCCAGAAAATAATTACACTTTATGGAAAGTTAAGTAGGCAGCAAACTAAGTGGTATGACAAGCACATACAGTAAAACTCTGTTGGCTGCAAACACTGAACAGTTGTTTTGTCCTTCTACTTTGGAGAACTTCATAATTATACATTTAGTGCTACTGAGAGATCCACTGTGCAATTACACAGCCCAGCAATAATGGCACCAGTTACTGTGCAAATACAGGGAGCCACAGGAGATTAAAACAMATGCATCAACAGCCATATGTAGAAACAAGATGAGAACCAGCAGTGGGTCCAGGTGTTACCATGTTAGAGAGTTTTATGGAGGTTTGTTCAGTTAGGACAAGAGCATTAGGGCAGTCAGGGCTTTGTCCTCCAACCCACATGGCACTGCCCCAAAGCCTCCAAAGAGAGTTGGTCTGGTTTGGTAGGAGCCATGGCGTCAGCTGACAGGGGGATACAATTATTTTATAATACAGTGGCTGTATTTTTGTGCAGTGCCCTCAGACTTCTGCACTAAATCAACAATTCATGTTGTTTGCTGATGAGAAAATGAAGGTCTAGGCTTTTGTCCAGCTGAGGAGGTGCATCCCAACATATTTTATTTACCAGAGAGAACCACAATTACCAGGCATGAAMCTGTTTCCCAGAGACTCCACCTCTTCTGCTGAAATTGTGCTGAAGTCCAAAAAAAAGAGCACTTTCCACAGGGTGGGAGCCTGGCAGAAGAAGGAAATGTGGCTCAGTAGCTCTGGGGTTACTTCACAGACTTAGAAGGTTGGAAGCTGGGGCTGTCTAGAGCAAGCAGCTTTCTCTTTCTTGCTCCCTCTATCTTTCTTTGCCCTGAATTGCTTCCTTGCCAAACAGGAGAGATATTCAATCCTTCCAGAGGGCCCTCCTGGCTCAAGCAGTCTCTTGGTATTTGTGACTTGGACACAGGATCTCTCTTATGGGTTCCCTAAAGGCCTGCTTTTTTTGAGCAGTACCATCTCCTTTCACCACCAGTCAAAGCTTATTCTCCTCATTTAAGGCCTTGAAAAACACTTTCTGCTTCTTTTAGAGTAACTTTACCTTCTGTAAYGCTGCCATTCCCGTTTGAAAATTAGCACAGGAAGGAAAACTACAGAATTTTTCCTGTTTTCTACATCCATATAATTTTCTGTTTCTCAAAAGGACTTCTTTCAATTTTCCACATAGTTTTTGCAAACTTGTTCCTCTGCCTGTTCTGTCATCTCATCTTTATACTTTTTCTGTTACATTGACTGGCAATGCCTCCTTTATTTCTGGTCTTTTTGAGCATCCTTCCTTTACAGTCTAGATTTGCCTCTTGATTATGTTGAATACAATTTCTTTCAGAGTACAATAAATCACACTATCCAAACCTTCCCTCCTTTCACAACTGTGCCTTGGCTTTTAGATCCAGACAAAGAGCATTCATGTAAGTATACCTTTAATGGAGAGCGGACTGAATGCAAGCCTGACTAATGCCTACAATAGGTATTTAACTTACTTTAGTGTTACTATCTAAAAAGGTCTGTACTTTCTTTATGGGAAGCTTCTTTCAGAATTAGCTTAAATCAAGCCTGGGAAGAGATGTGATTCAAGTATTCTGCTGCTTGGTTTGCAACTCATTTGTAGACTTATTTTATGCAGTCATTATCACATTTCTRTATCTTGCAAAGTTCTGTTAAGATCTGGTTTCCTTCACAGGTGGGAGTGGGAACTGCTGTCTCTCAGCAACTGCTTACCAATTCAAATTAAATTAATTTTATTAAAATTACAACAGCACTCCCAGCATACTCAGCTAGTTCATTGTAATAGAACTCTGAATTTATACAGCCTTTTGTCTAGAAACCCTGATGTGTATTACATGTCTAGGTCAAATCATTTCTTCTAATACCCCTGTGAGAGGGGTGAATAAATGTACTTTTAAGACTAATTTTCTTCCAGGCTTGTGTTTAGTTACTCAGAGATATTTATAGTCTTGAAAAAAGTCCTGAAGTCAGTTTTAGTGCAGAATAAATCCCTATGTTAATTTTCCAGTGTTAATTTTTTTTTTTCTCAGGTGCTTGAAATTACTGAACTGTAGCACTTGCCAGCTCTAAACTAGAGGCCTGGAAGGAATGTGGCTTGTTTCAGAGCTGGAGCTACTATAGTCTGTCTTTCAAAACTGCATGAATTTTGGCTTAGTCTTTGGAGTTAGTTCAGATATGGCTGAGATAGATGAGACTAGACATACCATCAGCAAAATACTCTGTAGTTGTATCTCTGGCTATGCCCTAAAGCTACATTTTTATTTAAAATCAAAATAAATTTTTTGCATCTCCATATTATATATTTGGTTGGCAAAGTAATCTGTTTGTTCTGAACAAGTATTTTATAAACCGATTGTTAAGTTGTGCCAGTTTTGACTGGGATAGGGTTAATTTTCTTCCTGCTTGGTAGCTGGTACTGTGCTGTGTTTTGGATTTAGGACAAGAATAATGTTGATTACACACTGATGTTTTAGTTGTTGCCTAGTGGTGCTTTCCCTAAGCCAAGGACATTTCAGCTTCTTATGTTGTCCTGCCGGTGAGGATTTTGAGGAACACAAGAGGCTGGGAGGGGACACAGTCGGGACGGGTGACCCCGACTGACCTAAGAGGAGTTCCATACCATATGTCATCATGCTCAGCACATAAAGTTGAGGGAAATTTGACTGGGGTGTCACTGCTGAGAAATAGGTTAGGCAGCAGTCAGAGCAACTCTTTTTCTCACACATCTTTTGTTTTTCTTGGCTTTTATCTCTCTCTCTTTGTTATTTTCCTTTTCATTTATTATTATTATTATTATTATTATTATTATTATTATTATTAGTAGTAGTAGTAGTAGTAGTAGTAATATAATATTTCAGTTATTAAACTGTTCTTATCTCAGCCCACTAGTTTTCTTATTTGCACCCATGCAGTTCTCACCCTTAACCTGCTGGGGGCGTGCTGAGCAAGCAGCTGTGTGGTGCTTAGTTGCTGGCTGGGGTTAAACCACAACATAAATTCATATTCCTTCAGTCAACAAGTACTTTGATATTTTTCTTTTTAAATTAATTCTCCAGTTTACCTTGAAGAAAATTCACCTGTTGTCTTCAACGAGAGTGTGACTATGACTGGTTTTGAGTCTACAATATGTCTCTTGCCTCTTTCTTTCCAAAAATTAAACAAACCCAATGTGTCATTCCATTTTCAAAGATGCCTATATTATTTAAAACCGTGTTTTATATGTATTATCATTAAATCAACTCAATACCATTCCCTTTTCTCATTCATACCTTCATCTCATCTGTAAATACTTTAATTTTCAGTGCATTCTCCCCATTGATTTGACTTGGAAACTACACTGCTTATGTCAAACAACAATTCTTATGTCCCCATCAGTGGAAACAGCTGGGTATGTTGTTTCATAAACATATGACACAAATCTCCTTCTAAATGGAAAGATAAACAGAGTTTAGGTGTCAAGGGCTGCAGACTGAAGAAAAACCACCTTCTWCTCTGTTCATCTCTCTTATTGGCACCCCTTTGTGAGTTAATTTAACTCTCTAACCTGGCTGGGAAGTAACTGAAAAAGGGTGACAGGATCATTTTCTTCCACATTAGTTAGCTGAATCAGCTCAGAGAACAATCTGAAAAAAAATTACTTCAAATGGTTCAAGTGAACCATGTTTTGAAGGTGCCTGTTTCTCACAGTGATTTTTAAAGGATTACATGGTGCAAGTTCACAACTAAATGCCTGCACTGAAAACATCTCTAACTAGGGAAGATAAACCACACCTTAAGTAATTCTTGCTTAAGTTGAGTAACGCAGTCTGCACATGAATTCCAGACTGTCAGACATGCTGACAAGACCAAGCTCCTCAAAAAGACATGGCTATAGCTTTCATTGTAAACACAACACAAACAGGTTTATTGCAGGTATACCACAGCTGAGGTATCAAAACTAGGGTGGGAGACACCTAACTTTACTTCCTCCCTGACACTCCTCTTCAGCCCTGGAGCTGTATTCTCCCAATACAATACAATACATTAATTGTCAGGCTACAGGCTGCAGGAAGGAAAGAAAAATTCAGGAAATCTATCAGCCATCAGTCTCTTCAGTTTCTCTGTAGAATTGCCTTTGTAATTCTCTAACAAATATCAGTTTGAAATAAATGCGTGCATTACATAACTTACAGTTTATCTCAACAACAAAAGAATGGATCGAAAATTCAATCTTTGGAAAAGCAAGCACCTTTTCTTAATACATGACCATTCTTAATATCAGCTTAATACCAATGAAGGAAACTTCATTGCCTAGTTTGGGTACTGACGTTAACACCTCACTGTCATCATGTTTCTTCAGCTCTTCCAGTAACACAAATCAGTCCTAATTTTGACCTGAAAGAGGAGGTGGCAGGTAAAGGAATAAAGGGATTGATTAATTTATCAGTTTAGCTAACTCTTCTGTGACCCAAGAATAAAACAGAGATGCTTCTAGTCTGTTAAATGCCCTAGAAGAAAGCTGCAGAAATGGATTTTAAAAAAAATCCCACAACTTGTCCCTTCTTGCCTTTCATGAGAGAAACAGAAAGCTGAAAGGAARTTAAAATGCATCAGCTAGCACTTTCAAATGAGGAGCTCTTAACACATGTCAGAGCAATGCCATCATCAGGATGAATATGTTTGTGGGGACTGACCTCTCCAGTATAGCGTGTACACAGACCTGCAGTAATCCTTCATGTGGATAACCATGCAGAGATTACATAAGTGTTGTGAATATTTTTGGCAGTACTGAGTTTGCTGTTGGGAAGAAAAATATGACTTGTTTGACATCTAAGTTTAAAAGTATGTTGGGGAGGGAAGAAAGATATTGTAAGATTTCTTTAAAATTTGTTTATGTAGACAGTTGAMTGGAGGACAGTGTGAGAGCCAAAAAAATTAAAATCAGATACTTTATACTGTGTACCTTATGGTTTTTCTTTCATTTGACACTTGAGAAGAAGCAAGAGCAGAAGAATAGGAATAGATGTTTAGTGAGTGAGTAGGATTTCCACTGCAGAGGAGGCAAGATTGATGTCTGGGACAACTCCGACCTTTTAGAGGTCTGCTGAACAAGAAAATTGGGGACTGAAACCAGGAGACCAGTTAACTTGAATTCTTGCACACAGCGTGATCTACAGCTGAGGCTGGGATTGGGTGACCAGGGCTCAGAGCAACACAGCTATGCTGCGGTGGGATCCCTGGTGCCTTGCCTGCACAAGTTCCTCAGGCAGGGAAAGGAGGTAGGAGCTCTTTTGCTGCCTTATAGTTCACTCCCTGATACCTTCTTCACTGATGGTCCCAGGTCATCCCCTGTCTTATGTGTCCTGAGGGATGTGCACTGATCAACTGACACCAGCTAATGTTGGTGTTGGTCATGAGAGGATTGTTTGCATGGCCCATTATGTTATTGGCACATCTGTCACCCGACAGAGAAAGTGACAGAAGACACATCTCTGCCTCTATGAAGTACAAGACAGCTTTCCCAGTGGAAAGCTGGACACAAGCTGAGGATGTGACTAAGTAGTTCTTGAGTTCAGCTGTCTTCATTGAACTCCCAGGAGTCCAGGAGCTGAATGAATCTACCTCTATGTTTTCAAGTTTCTGGTGTTCCAGACTGGTTACTTTTCCAGTGAAAATGTTCTCTACAACTTGGCAAGAAGCAGTCATGTTTAATCTCTTTCAAGAAAACACCCACTTAATTCCATTTTGTTATTGTTTTCTCCAAGTCCTCCTTCTGCTGTAAAGAGAGACAATGCAGTGCAAAGAGACAGAGATAGATAAATTATTAATTAAGCAGCCTTTTGCTGTTTAGCTACAGGCAGAGTTTCAGTGTGCTTCCTCAATTCACTCCTGCCTCTTCCTTGCCAATCCACAAGCTGCAGATTCCCACTACCTCCAGGGTCCATCAGAGAGGGAGGGTTGCACTGCAGGCCTGGAGACAATTAGGGTAGTTAGAGCACCTGAAGATCCTGATAGGGTCTGCAAAGGGACATAGGCACTAATATCGGGAAGAGGCAAGAATTTTAGTACACAATCACTTTGGGTTTTTTTGGCCTTGCCTCTACTGTTAAAAAAAAAAAAAAAGGCATGAAAAGATCTCTGTCCCTGAGAAAAAGTGGTTAACAACACTTGAAAACACAATAAATTTTGTGGATAACTCATCTCCCTATCTAGCAAATGCTTACAAAATGAAGCTGAGATTCCCTCTTGCTGAGAAGTGCTAGCACATAAACAGTCAGGGGAACAGACAAAGCAGATAGGAATAGGTTTTTTTTTCTCAGTGGATAATGTAGTTTTGGATGGAAACAGATGACTACACCTATAAACAATAAAAAAAGTAAGAGCAAGGACCTTTACACTGGCACTGATGCTAAGTTGCATGGCCCAGCTGCATTCATACTACTTACCAAGTCTCTCTAGCTCTTCTGTACCCTAGGTGGTAACCCAAAGAAAGGAGTAATTTGTTTTTTCTTTTATTTTCTTTTAAACTTTCTGAAATAAGGTGAGCAGTGCAGCAGCCCATCAGAGTGGAGGTTTCATAGCACAGCTCTGGATACCATTTGTTGCATGTGCCAAGGTATCTGAGGGACAAAAGTTTGCTGGGATAATATGTAAGACAGAATGGCAGAAAGAGCCAACTTAAAGTTGTTTCATTCTTACTGAGGTTTAGTAGTACTCTCTAGTGAAATACTTCAGAACAGTTTTCAATCATGGCCTTGGTAGAGCTAGCTGGAAAAATTAAAAATATTTCCTCCAAGCAGAGGAAATGAGCCAAGGGTCCAGTGCTGACATTTCTGGTTTTCTTATTTATGAATGTAGATGTATTCTTGGCATCATCTGAGCCACTCTGCCCCACACAGATTTAGCTATCGTGTGATTTATTCCTAGCTCCATCATAAGATCAAGATAGATAAGGTAGATTCATAAAAATCTGGTACGTTTTAATAATCTTTTTCCAGATTGACTTCAGATCTTGAAACTCCACTCAGTTTCTTAAACTCTTCAAGTGTTTACCTTTCTGCTAGAACATTTTCCATAAACCTCAATGCCTGAAAATGAGAGACACATCAGGTCTGACAGGATTAAGCCATTTCGAGTTCAGGTTACTCCCCACTCACCTTTGATCCTGTCTATCTTGCCTAGGCAGCACAATTCAGGATGCCTAATTCTATGCCTAATCCAAAGCAAAACATAGTCATTTCACCAGAGGTCCATAAAGCCTGGAAGTTTATTCTTTGCTTATGTGCCTTAGTATTTCTTACYATTCACTCAAAGAGCTTCCAGAAGTGGAAAAGGTACACCTCTGTTCCAGAAGAGTGTTTTGAGGATAAATGATCCATAAAGGAATAGAAAATATACGCTGGTTAAACTTGCAGTTGACAGCACTTTGGTGATGGAGACAAAGTAATACAGACAGCTGGATTAAATACAGGAACAGAGAAAGCACCTTATACTTGCAGAACTGGAGACTTCTGGAAAGAAAAAAATTCAAGAAAAATCTTGGAGCTGTACTCACCTCAGTGTGAGCTCTCAGTGCATTTCTGTCATCTGAAGAATTAAACTCATCCTAGATGTATGAACRGGGAATCCCTTCAACTGTGGTTTCTATTCACATAGCAGTAATACTATATCTCTGTATCTTGCCAACTTGTATTGTCCATGTCAAAAAGAGTGCAGATATACTGGTATCCCTGTAAACTGATCAACAGATTAGTGGGCAACATTACAACATGAAGCTAGATTCTGTGCTCTATTGAGTTCTATTCTGTGCTGAATTCTGATGATGGAAGACCGTGCTTTTTTTTTTTCCCCAGTCTTTCTGGCAGAGGAAAAACAAGATTCAGCACCTGAAACCTGAAGTTATACAAATTAAGACATAATATCTTATTAGTGAAGCTGATTAAAGCTTTGAAACATTTTATCCAGTCTATGTCTCTATATTTGGGAAAGATCTACTGTCTCGTTAAGTCTTTCAAATGAAATTGTGTGTCAGTCAGAAGGGAGATGCCTTAATCCAGCTACAGTTTGTACAGGTCTCATGGCTCCTTCTGGCCCTGGAATGAATTCATGCAGATCTACATCTGTGAATATCCTGCTTAGTTCTGGGTTTGGTCACAGAGAGGGCAGAAAAACATACAAAGTCCTCAGAATACTGATAACACTTGTGGCTTACTGTTACGACTGCAGTGAAAATCAAAGCTCACACGTCAAGCCTGTAGCCAGTTGCCCTCAGGGTAAAGGAGTGTGAACATGGGCTCTAGACAAACAGAACTGACTGAAAACTAGAACTTTAAATTTTTAGTGGAAAAAAAGTAGCTTCAGGCAGTTTGCTTTGCATGCACATGAAGTTTCTGTGCAGTAATATATATTCATGTTAAATCTATGAATAAACTTGTACTATAAGGTTCTGTTGCTATTAATACTTAAGGCCTCACGAACTGGAGTGTTAATGAACTCTTGAACCGTTATTATTGTGAAACGTGCTAAGTGTGTCAGGCAGGGGAAAAAGACAATTAATGGGCTAGTGGATGACATCCTAGGTTTAGGAAAATCTCAGTTAACGGGAAGTCAAGAGCATAGAAGAAAAGACATCACGCATTGTCAGGAGCCAGAATTTTTTCCTAGAATTAAATCTTGTCTAATTTAGACCATTCAAGAACTACTAGCAAGCTGGTTTGGTTTTCTTTTTAAAGGCTCCCAAACCAAGGAGGCGTCCCAACATTCCCATCCTTTTGTCTGTTAGAATCCCAAAGCGTACTTCAAGAATACTTTTGAAAATAGACTCCACTTTAATCTGAGGACAAAAACAGGAGATGAATGTCTATAATGTCTATATAAATGCGTACATACACCTTCTTCAGTATTTCCGTGTTCTTTCTTAATGCTACATAAGTTTAATAGAAGTGTTATATCAACTTATCTGATCAATATTATAGTATGCTAAGAAGAGTGATGAAGAGGTGGATTTGAAACTATTTTGGGCTGTGAGCATTGATACCACTGCAATTTCTCTCACTTTCTCGTGAGGGACACAGTATAGTGATCTGAGACTACATGGCTGACCTCTGTGTGGATRTAAGTAGACAATATTTGACGGCTTGTGACAGGCACAGTCCAACAGCAAAACAGATTTTCCCTAAAGTGACAGCACTTATTCCACTGCATGATTTGGGCATTTTAGCAATTGGGCATTATCCTGACTTTTAAACATCACTTTTGTTTTGTGTTTAATTCTCTAACTGTGACACTGGTTGCCGCCTTGCTCCTATTTTAATAATCTCCCTTGGTCTTCAGCCATATGAAACTAAGGAATAGGAAAGATTATGTGACAAGGTTAGATGTTTAGGATTTTCCTTGCCATGAGTCATATCTTCATCTTTATAAACACACATTTCTCACTAAATTAATAACTCTCAAAGAGAATAAAACTCTGACTACCAGGGAATATGCTGCTTTTCCCTGTTCCTAAAATACTGTACACAGAATGGGCTCAGCCTTGTTGCCACGGTTGTCTGGAGCCAATGGGAAGAAAGTCCAGGAACATTTCCAATATYCTTCCTGAGCCAGCCATTGAGAAGCCAGCACTCACTTTCCATACTCTGGAGAAGAATAAGTTGAATTGCTGCTAAAATATGAAGTAAATATGGGGTTTGGATCTGTTCCTCTTCCCTGCTTTTCTAGAGCTTTCCATATGACTAGCTTTCTACGTGTTTCAGTGTCTGAATGGACTCAAGCACATGTGTTTTGCTTAATCAGCAGGTCAGGGTGGTGTGGAGATAATCCACACACAGCCCCTGAGAGCTTGGAGCACCCAGCAGCAGGCTTGCATTTGACAAGCAAGTTTGAATTTATTTCTTCTTGCAGCTGTTGAGGAGATTTTAGTCTCTGAGTTTATCATGAGACTCCTGAGCCCAGAAATCACACGGAGTTTAAAAATCAACGAATTAATTTAGTGCCTTGCAAAAAAAGGTACATAAGGAAAGACAGGGAACATTCGGAAGGAGAAGTAAAATATAGCTCTTGTGTCCTTAAGCTGCTGTATGAGCTTAGGTGAGTTATTTCACCCTCAGTCTCTGTTTCTCTTTTATCTTTCTTGGCTATTCAAGTACAGCCTCCCTTAAGACAAAAACTGTCTCTCTCTGTTATAATCAGACATCTCCTTGCACAAAAATGTCTTAGTCTCTAAATATATATTTGATGTTTAGTAATGCAAATAAAAAATTAGCTTACCACACTGCTAACGCATTTAGTTCTGTAAAATGCAAATTGAGTCAGATTTTTTATAAAGGCTTTGTTAAAAATCATTAATGATTTTGGCTAAAATGGCTAACTGCTGTGTGCTTCTATCTACTCTTAGATGAGATTCTCTAGGGAAAAGATGATTGTCCCCACTGCCCAATAGGCTTTTTAGGTAACATGAATAAAAATGTGGTTTTTTGTTACGAGCAAACACTGGTATATTTGGACAATTTTAATGGATTTGTAACACACTGAAATTAAAGAAGCTATCCAGGAAGTGACACTCATTATGATCCAGGACATTCCAGGGCACATCTCCTTTAGGCAAAGGATAAAGGTGTATAAATTTATGAGCTATGTCAGGCAAGCTAGCTCTGGAAACAGAAGAGAAATAACCAAGTAAGTGTATCTCTGTGCCCTGGTTAATTAGCATTGCCAACAGACCAGGGTAATTAACTYATGTGCTGTGATAAATTAATGCTGTCCTGTATGCAGGGCCCAATTGGATATCTCTGCCAAGCACTGGGTAATATTATGTAAATGTTCCAGCTACTTCAGCATGATGCATAGCATAGATGCATCCAAAATCAAGCTGTGAAGACTGATCAATCTCATCTTTGAATCACAAGCCATTTATCTGTGTAGTTCAGGTAGGAAAGTGTTCACCAACTGTTACATTACCCTGATGTTTAAATACATTACAGGGTTCAATACAAACTTCTTTTGAAACATCAGGCATGAGAAAGTGCCAAAAGATTAATAACAGGTGAGAGACAGTAGAGTCGTACTTGTTTCAAAAACRTTTAGGTAATGATTCAGGAGGTAAAAATGCTCCAAACTGTCCAGCTTTCAAGCATAACTGCTTTTTGACAGATAATCTCATGAGAGAAATCAGGCAGAAAAGACAAAATCACCTTTTCTTACCAGCAGACAGACCATGTTGAGTAAGGATAGTGATGTAGAAGACTATGAGGTTGATATATTAGACCTGACAAGCACACTGTCTGGAGCATGGAATATTGTGTGGCATATGTGTATTGGAGTAGACCTGTCAAAATCTCAGTAAGAAAGAACCATGGATCTCAGTATTTCACTCATTTTGGAAGCCATGAGTCTCCCTGAATGTAGACATCCATACTGGAAATGTCTACATCGGAGCTAGTCACTCTCAATTCAGTGGAGAAGATGAACTTTCTGAGCAGAATACAGACAGTGCAAAAGAAACCATCTAAACCAGTTCACAAGGCTCACTACAGACAGACCTATTTTAATTTCACTTGTATTAGAGGAAGTAGCTCAGAATTATTAATTTACATCAACACGTCTGCTAACACTGCAGATGTTTAATATTATGTCAGATAAATCCCACTGTCTGATTTATTCTCATCTGATATTCATGAATATAATTCCATAACAATCTGCATTACTGAAATATAGTAGTGATAAATATGAATGAAGAGTAAGATTTCTGACTTAATAAATGATAATAAATACTCTTCGCCACACCTTATTTTTTCCCCAAGAGAAAAAGTGTGCGTGGATATAAAGGTGTACGGCACAAGAAATACATACTGCATGTATAGAGCACTGCATGTAATACTTCCTAAAACACACAAAGGTGGATAGAGGAGGACTTCATAGGACAGAGATTCACAACAGCTACCCATATAAAGCCACCTCTATGGTCCATTATCTCATTAAGAACCAGTTCAGGTTCTTCTCAATAGGAACTATTCAAGGGTATACAATCAATTTGAAGTTACTGTCACTAGGTACACACTCACATTCATCCTCTGCTGTCAACAGAAAGGAAATGGCACCTTCATAGGTCACTTCAGGAGCTCTGAGATTTGAGCACCTATTGAAAGTCTGTCTCCCTCCACTGACTGTGCAATCTATGCTGGCCTTCATTATGAAAATTCTTTTCTATTATATCAATCACTCTTTAGAGGAAGAAAGTGTAATAACTTTGTTAATATATATTGGTTCACATTACACACTGCAATGTAATGGGGTAGTGGAATTTGATATTGTTCATTCTTAAGTAAAACAAACTAAAGAACAGACCAACCCTGGAAATCAAGATACTGGTTTTTAGAAGCTTAGAGTGGCCCATGAAGGATAAAGGACACCCCTGGAAACCCAAGATAACACCTGCTTCCTAGTCCCTCCGGAGTCATAGAATCATTTATGTTGGAAAAGACCTCCTAAGACCATTGAGTCTGACCATTAACCCAGCACTGCCAAGTTCACTTATAAGACAAGTGCCTTATAAGACAAGACTTACAAGACAAGTGCCATGTCTTATAAATACCTTCAGGGACGGTATCTCAAGTGCCTTACTGTGCACCCTGTTCCAATCCTTGACAACACTTTTCATGAAAACATTTTTGGTAATATCTAATCTAAACCTCCCCTGGCATAGCTTGAGGCATTTTCCTTGTGTCTAAATGCTTGTTACTTGAGAGAAGAGACTGATCCCCACTTGGCTACAACCTCTTTCTAGGTGCTTGTAGAGAGTGAGAAGGTGCCCCCTGAGCCTCCTTTTCCCCAGGCTAAACACCCCCAGCTCCCTCAGCTTATCCTCATCAGACTTGTGCTCCAGACCCTTCTCCAGCTCTCCTCTGGACACGCTCCAACACCTCAATGTTTTTATTGTAGTGAGGGGCCCAAAACTGAACACAGGATTTAGAGTGTGGCCTCACCAGTGCTGAGTAGAGGAGGACAATCACTGCCCTGGTCCTGCTGGCCACACTGTTGCTGTTTCTCTAACAAGTCTTTGAAACCCTCCCAGCATCATCTGGCATCATAGACAAGTAATTATATAGAGACTGACTCCAGGGATGTCTGGCTCAATAGACAAGCAGCAAGAATGCTGCAGAAATATAGCTGCTTTTCAAAGTTTTACCAATATTAGTAATTGGTAGAATGGGTGTTAATGATTATTCAAATCATATTTACCCAAATATTTGAAGAGTATAAGAACTCTATGTAAAGCCACAGTCAGGGTGCTTAAATTTGGGTGGGACACCTGATACACGTGAACAAATATTTACCTTTGTAATTCTGTACTTTGCATCCTAGCCTCTCTCAGTCAGCAAGAGTCAGTTGCAAATTTTTGAAACGTCTTTCTTTAATATCTAATTAACTCAAGTAAGATAAATTTGAACCAACAAGAGCAGAGGATTTGCTAAATCACAAATAATAAAATTGTTACGTAATCTATATTAGAACCAAGATTACCTAGACAGAACTGTAGTGTTTGGATAAGTCTTTGGGTATGCAATATTATCAATCATAATTAATTTTATTATCAAAATTAACAGGCCTTGTACATGTGTAAGGAAATACGTTAGATAAAATCTTTTAATGAACTGAGCTCAGATTTGTATGAACAGAATTAGATTGTTCAGTAAAAGCAAGGTATACAATTTTTTTAATAGTGAGCTGAAATCAACAACACTGGGAAAGAAAAATGACTGAGTCAGACTCTGAGTTTCTAATGATTCAAAAAGATAAGAACTTTTACATTATTAATAGTATTTTGGCCAAATACTTTTCAGAGTCAGGGTATTTTTAAGCTCTTCACTATTCAGTGGTAAAAGAAAATAAAAAAACAAACTCACCACAAATGAACCACAAAACAAACCCAGATACTGCTATTTCCTCCTGACATAGTTACCAAATTGTGTACCATCTCATCAACTTTTAACTTTAAGCATAAAGTAATATAATCTGCAAGGGCTCCACACTGCATAAAACAGAGAAACTCTAACACCGAGCCATTCAATACTTCACCACCATCCCTCATGTGGCATCCTGATTATATGCTGGATATTAAACAGAGCTAAAATTTCTTAATTTTGTATTGAAAASTGTTCTTGCCAACCAGAAAATACACTTTTCTCTCTGCAAGCAATAAAGAAGAATCTCTGAAACTGTAATTGAAAAATTAGTGGGCTGTAGGGTTGGCAGTGGAAATAGAGACATACCCAGGCAATGCTCATTTCACCAGTATTCCTGAGCCTGTCAGAAGATGGAATGTGATACCTTTGACAGTCTACACTTCAGCCTTCAGGAGGGCTAAGCAAGGTTCTGAGTGGGGCACAATCAAGGCAACCGAAGGGAAACATCTGGTGGAAAGCTTTAGGTGGAAGAGGCCACCTGAATCTGGTCCATACAATGTGATATTCCAGGAGCAAAAATCACTTGGCAGATTTCTGTGTTTACAACTAAAGGTCATACTCTTTCTCACAGCTTGTCCAAAGTGAGAGCAGGCAGCAGTTCATATGCAGTTTGATGTATGTTCTCAGCTGACATGAGCCAGAGCAGCCATCGGAAGCAGTCCCGAGCCACTCTCACTCCATCTGCTTATTTGTGGCCCCCTTACACTCTTGATCTTGTGTTGGCACATGTATTTGAGTGTTGTGCAATGGAAATGACCAGGGAACTGATCAGACTGAAAAATTACCTGTCCACAAAAAAAAAAAGTTAATTTTCTCCCTTCTATAACTCAGTGTTTAAAGTGCCCTGACCTTGTCTGTTATGCAGTCAGTTCCTTTCCAGTGTAAAGGTAAGATATACTATGATTCCTTTTTTCCTTAAGATACATATAAATTTAGAGGGAGGGACTGAAGCTCAAGGTGACATTGCCCCAGTCACATTATTTGCTACATTGCTTGTTGTGTTGCAGCATTACAATTGCTAAGCTTTAACACGTCAGATATCTGTTCCTTCACCTTTCAGTATTCTATTTGGTTTCTTACACAGTGCTTTTGCCTCTCTGAAAAGCGAATCTGGAAATGAGAGACATTGATTATTAGTGTATTTCTGCTCTCAACTTCAAATTAGCTTCCAGGCTTTGCATAACAAGACACAAATTATTCATGTGAGAAAACCAAGAAATGATTTATTATCATGTCTGATTTCCAGTGAAGAATTTTCTTCAGATCACCCAGGAAGGAGGCTTTCCTGTTTTAAATAAGATAAATTACAATTGACATTGGAATTCAAAACATTACTCCAACCTTTCTAGTTCTTTTGGTCATACAGAAACTAAGCCCATGAATTATATTGACAGCAATGTTCATTAMCCATGTTCCTGAGCCCAGCTTGAAAAATCAGAGATCTTTTGCACAGACTCAGCTCTGTCTATTCCTACTGCACCACTAGAGCACTTTCCTTGCCTTGGGAAGACGATAATGGTCTTTGTCCCCATCTTACAGAGGTGATGTCTGGAGTGGGTTGGGAACAATCTCTGGTAGAAAATGTTTTAACTGCTGTGTAGAAATAAATAGAACAGGAAAGGTTATGCTTTTGGAAAACACACATGGAATACTGACACACAGGAACGAACACCAGTGTTTTAACCACATCTTCCCTGTGGTAAACAAAAAAACCAGCTCTTAATCCAGAGCTGCAGAATGCGCAATTTCGGGGAAAATACGATCATCTACTGCTGATATTAGGCAAGAGGTTGACGAAATAAGTATGGTTTTCAATTGAACATTTAAGAGGAGAAAGGTGGTGGTGGAAGGTTGCTTTGGGGATACAGGAGCTAAGATCACTCTTGCTAAATGGTAGGAAGCACTCTTCAAAACAAGTGAAGACAGATAAACTGTCTTGAATGTCCATCCTTCTCGAGTAGAAGGAAGATCTCCAAAGTACTACAGAGGAAAGTGAAGGAGCTCAGGCAAAGCAATATATGGTGATGGGAGATTTGGGACAAGGACATTTCTCTTCAGATGCATCCCTAAAYAGCCCCATCTCCTCCCTGTCTTGATCGTTGACACCACAGAACTTCTCTCCTCCCACCTTGAGAAGCATGAGTAGCAAGATGGGGTTGATCCCACTTATCTCCATTTAGGTTCTTCTTCATCTCTTGCTGTGGATCTGTTGGATAACTTTCTGGATGAAAAACTGGTGGTCTCAACTCTCCAGAAGTCAGTAAAAAAGAAATGGTTGCAGCAGTCTCTGGAAGAGACTGCTCTGAGTTTAGGTATGCCCATGAAAAAGGAAGGGATGTAAGTTAGGGCATGCAAAGTTTGGTGGCCTTGGAGTCTAATTCATTTACTTCATAATGTCATCTCAGATAGCACCTTTGGTATCTTAAATTAAAAAAAATCTTAAAATTCTTAGTCATGCTTAAGAAATGAAAACTTCTTTCCAGAAAGTAGTCACTGAGTTTCTTAATTTGAAAATCACAAATACTCAAACCTGAGTCAGAATTTATATTAAATAAAACAAAAAACTATATGTGGGTGACTGCTTTGTGAACACCTAAGTGTCCATTTAATATTTTAAAACTCTTCAAAGCTTTAGAGCTGAGTGAAGATGATCGAACCGACAGACTTGTCTGCTGTTCTGAAAAAAAAAAAAAGAAGGAAGAAAAAAGACTCATCCATTAATCAACCTTTGCCCTAATAACCTAATGGAGCTCTAAAATGAATGGGAGTTTTGCTATTYGCTGKAGTGAAAGGTGAATCTAACCTGCAGCTTCATTTATAGTAGAGCCTGGATGTAGCTTTAAGTTGTTATATAAAATGGCTTTAAAATTGGTCTAATATTATTGGACCAGCTTCTTACAAGATATATCTATTATTTCTCTCCTGTTTTCTGCTCTAACACTTTTGGAAGTCTTGATTTTTATAGACTGTAGTATCTCCCACACAGTGGCTATATCCTTACTCATATCTGCCTACAGACTATGTGGCACATTTTATTCAATATCGTAACTCAACRAATGGAAAATAATAATTTCTGGAATTACAGCTGCATTTCAACTAGCTTGTAAATGTCTTTGAAATCCTTAATGTGACAATACATTACATATAGGAAAATGCAACCTGAGTCAAGCTTTTTTGAGACCCACAGCCCAAAAAGAGCACATAGGCTTTGGCATAGATTCCTACTCAAGCAAGGCACGTAGGTGGAACCAAAGAGATTAAATAACTTTGGTGATTCCAGTCTGCAGAGACTTAGTCTGATCAGCATATGGCCCAGGGCCTTGTCAAACTATGAACTGTACAAGTATACAATGAAGACTGATTCCCATCCCCAAGCGCTTGCATGCTAAGCAGAAGACAAGGAATAAAATAAGATCTAGCCTGGGCCTATCTCAAGGGACACTGGTTTGAAATCCATCTAGAATGACACAGACACAAWAATTGCTTGTAAGATGCTGTTTCATCGGTAGCTTTCCATGTGTGGACATTCTCACTGAGAGGCATTTGTTGCCTTTTGTACAGAAATTTTCTAAACATGAAAAAAAGCTAGCGTGAGAAAGAAGAATGAACTGATGTGGGTAGTAAAACCCAAAATGGCTAAGAGAAGACTGTGATTATTTTCCAACAGCAGGTATAAAACCTCACAGAGTTGTGGTCCTGTGCTACTTCCATCTCCCTTTAAATCTGATGCTTTATTTTTGATTTAGAAATGTTTACAGGTAGTAAGGAACAACATTTAATCAACATGGTAAAGCTGCAAAAGATCAATCACTTCCTTTCTCTGGTTTTCTGGAGTGAAGTTTCTAACGCTTACCTGAATTTGTAGTGGTAATTTCAAGGAGAAAGTTTGGAGGCAGCAATTGGGGAAGACGTGGACTACCTCTCTTCACAGCCAAGAATCCACTGCACAGACAAAAATGGCACAAAATCTTGTGATATAACACATCTAAGTTCTCATATGTAAGTAGAATGGACCTGTTTCAAGCAGCTAGCTTAGGCGCTCCCTTTAAAATTATCAGTAAAAGGGGAGTTATAGCTGCAGTTTAACAGGCATGTTCTGAGTTACCCTCCCCAGCCGTCTGTCTTTTTGTTCTGAATATTTTAGTCTAGGCTCGATACTCAGCATCTCATTCTGCTACTGAATGCTTTATCTGGTAATACTGTTTTATAGACTCAAATGAAATCCATGAATCATTCAGTTGATAAACGTTAAGCAGCTGCAGAAAAGATGGCAGAACTAAAAGAATGGTTTTTTACTTCGTGCTTTCAAGGATTGTTGCATTCCTACAACGTGTAAACACACTTTAGGAAAGTTACATGTTTGCAAATGCTTGAAATACTTTATACATTAGCAGCAATATTTATAATTGAGCCATGGAGTGACCTTGGGTGAGTGACTGAGAGGCCATGAGAGTCACAGACTATTTCAGGGAGAAACACGCAAACTTGTCCTCATAAAAAAGCAGTGGTTTCTGTGTTTAATTACTTTATGTCAGGAAGTTAGTTACACAGTTATAAAAATTCTGGATGGCAAGTAGACCATTGTTCTTTTCAGCTCCACAGGGAGACAGCAGGAATATCTGCAAGACACTACCTCCCATCAAGCTGAACAAGGCAGGTAATAATGAGAACACACATGAGAATAATTATACCAAACACAATTTCAGAAACACAACTGGGTAAATTCCAGAAGGCTTGATAGACCTGAAGTGTGAGATTCCACTGCTCGTGAGGAAATCTGCAGAGTTCCTGTGCATTTTGTGGAGTTGTATGTCAGTTTTGCCAATAAGCTAGGGCAGAATTTGGCCCAAAGTCTGTTCTGTTAAAGGTGTAGGTGATGAAGTAGATATCTGCCAAGAATTCCAGAGTAAGAAACTATGGGTATGAGGTATGCCCTTTGAGGAAGGGTAGTTGTCCTTTTCCACAAACCGAAAATACTGGAAAGTTTTCTAGCAACCTCTGTTGAAAACTGAGTATTAAGTTTTGAAGCCTTTCATTCTTCCAGTGAAGGCCTGTTTCCCCATTGCCTTGCAAAGTCATTTACAGCTTAGGCTGGACATGAAACATGATAATAGACTTCAATTTATTGCTGAATTACAGTAAGTACAGTGCAATGTAGAAACAGTTGTGGCAACAGTTTAAAGCCCAGCTGAGCAGAACACCAGCAGAAAGGTGCTGACAGCACTGTTGACATTGATGCTTTTTGATGAAGTTTCTGTGACATGAGTGACTCAACTTACAGCTACTGTCACAGTGTYAATGTAGCCAGACACAGGTAACTTCTGTGCATCGCTGAGTGTCAGCAGGTGTCAGGAATTTTCAGAAGAGACTCAAAGCACCTGGCAGCAGACCACATAGCATGTTTGAGAAGAACAAAGAGGTCACACCCTGATTCTCCTTCCATACCCACCCTCACCACCCCCTGAATGCTATCTGCTGGAAAAAATCAACAGTTGGACACACAAATGCAAATAATGCTGAACTAAAGAAAATTAATTAGGTATGTCAGCAGCAAGTGGCTAGAGAGTAATCTTGCCTTAAGAGTCTGCTGCTCCTTGACTATAAGTGAGCTGACTTGCCTAATAATTCTTGTGTAAACTGATACTGTGAGCAGAACTGCCTTGAAATTCCCAGATATATTCCATAATCAGMAAATTTTGACTAGCTGAGACTAGGTATCTCCCTTGAGAATATATGTATTAGTGTGAAAAATGGATATGGTTTCTGGTCAAAATATAAGTCCTTCCAGAATTTAAAAAGAAGTTTGAAAAGTAAAGGACTTGCACATGAGGCTGAAATAGGAATGGGAAACAACATGTCTGAGAAAGCAAAGATTTCTTCTAGTTCTCTCATATCTCTGGTGGATGATCTCACTACTGACTCTTAGAAGAAGATGTCTGAGATTGTCTCTGTTTCAGGATGTTTTCCACAGTGTCCAAGGATGATTTTTTAAACACCAAAACATGGAGAAATGAGGACTGAATGAGAAAGACTATTGGCCACTTACCCTAAACAATAACAATACTTCCCCTCTCAGGAGTCCTGAGATTAAGTGTAAGGAATACTGAATTACATGAGGCCACTGACTTCATGCACCGGCTTGAGGCTATATTTGAGTCTAAACTTGTCCTGTATTTCACCACATAGAGATACAGGTAGCTAGCTATTCAGCCATGAGCTGGAACTTACCTGTCAGACCCACTGGAGCAGAATCCTTGGAAATGAACTAACCTTTAGCGAGGACACTGCCCTGTACCTGCCTGTAGTAATGATAGTACAATGACAGAATAGTAAATGATTTCTGCCAAGAGTTTAATCTGTCTTTGTAGTGATTTTCTGTGACTATGCAGACTTTTTCCTAGTATTTTAGAAAATATSAAAGTCCAATGGGTTATATTTCAACTACAGAAAAGATCACCTTCATTTGTCTGTGAAATTTTAAACATATGAGAAGTGAGAATTTTCATTATTTTGCAATACTCCTACTTGTCGTTGTGACTGATAGGAAAAAGGAATTAGAACCTTCAGAACAATCTTCCCCTCACAAACTTGTTTCTTGCATTTCTAATTAACACATTAGTGCTAATTAAATATGCAACAGCATGCTGCAGGGGAAATTAGCAGAATAATTCTAACATTAAAAATACACTGAAAATTTATCTCACTGTCTTACTAAACTGATACTTGTTTAATATATAGCAGTAACATTACGACAAATTTTAAGAATAGATCACATTTGCAAAATTAAAGCTTGATATGCCGCAAACCTGTTTTGTTTGAACAAATGCACTTTGCACATATGTTAAAAGAATTCTACTAAAGGCATATGAGATGTTACAGAGCATAAAACATTCATTCATAAGAATCCACTTAGAGTAACAATGTGCTGGTTTTGGCTGGAGTGGAGCTAAATTTCTTCACAGTAGCGAGTATGGGGTTGTGTTTTGGATTTGTGTTGGAAACATTATAATTCAGGATGTTTCACTTATTGCTGAGCAGTGCTAACAAGAGTGTCAAGGCCTTTTCTGCTCCTCAACCCACACCACCCCACCAGCAAGGAGGCTGGGAGCGCACGAGGATTTGGGAGGGGGCACAGACAGGACTGTTGACCCCAGCTCAAGGGATATTCCATACCATATGGCATCATGCTCAGCAATAAACTAGGGGGAAGGGTGGCTGGAGGTCGCTCTTCTGGGACTGGCTGGGCATCAGTTAATAATGGTTAATTACCATCGGTGGTAAGCAATTGTTTTCATTTCAAACACTGGTCTTTCTTGGGGTTTATTTCTYTCCTTTCTTTTTTTTAAATTTTTATTACTGAGATCCTCTACTGCAAAAAAGGCAGCCACTTAAAGGACTCACCAAGCAGGAGACATCCGTCAGTTCTCAATCTTCCTAGGTCTCATGCCCCATTGCAATATTCAGAGCAGGAGGCTACAGAACAGGTTGCATATGGACACTGGTAGCTTCTTTGAAAGCTGTGGCAAAATGCTACAACCCTGAAGGCAAGAAGGATCAGAAAAAAAGAAAGAACATAATTCAGAATCTCAGTTGTCAGACTACTTAACAAGGGTTGGAGAGAGTGTGCTCTCAATCCCATTTCTGGGGCAGTTGAGGGATTTGGCATTCAGATGGCATTTGGATGTTTGGTATCTACTGGCAGTGACCAGAGTGCTTGAACTCAAAAGTGCCTGGCACCCAGCAGAGGGGCTTTCCTGATACTCCTTCTGAGAGGAAGCATAAGAGGCCTACGCAGACATTCTGAATCCCCTGGATCCACACTTCAAAGCACAGATTCACCCTACTGCACACTGGGCATTGCAGTGAGGAAATCACATACAGGAGCTTAACTGTCCTCTGGGGGTCATTCAAATGTTCAGTCAGATGAAACCTATCTCGGCTGGTTGACAACAAAAACCAGTGAAGATAAATAGGCTTCTAAATTAGGAGCTTCAGCTTGCTAACTAAAATTAAGATGAATCTGAATCCCAATCCTGAGACACTGAGATGCTTAAATAAGAAGTGCTTAATGAGGTGCTTTGATCTCTCCCTTAGACTTTCAAGACCTCAGTTTTTTCACCTGTAAAACAGGGATAACACAATTCTATCTTGCAAAAGATGTTGAAGTAAATTCAAGGGTATGAGGAGCAAGGATCGAGGCATTAGCTTTCTCACCTGATTAAGAGAAGTGAGCACAGCTCCCCTGAAGATGAGAGTAAAATACTTCTAAGAAAGAAAAAAAACAAAGCTGAAAGAAAAGCCTGGAGTTGAACACTGGTTTCTTATTGATAATCTCTTTGTTTAAAGAGGTAGACTTCAGCAAGCACAGAAAGTTTTGATTTTTCTCAGTTTATGATCTATGTTCCAGGGAAGCTGAAAAACACATCTGTTCATTCTCCATCTTAAGCAGAAAGCTTTAACCCAGAGTTCTGGAGATACACATTTTTAACACTATGTGATAACTGCAGTGTTATGTTTTTGGCCTTTTATGTCAAAAAAGTTTTTGTTGATACTGGTACTCATTTCATACACTAATGTTTCAGTCTTCCCTCCCTCTAAAGAACAGGTGACTGCTTAATATTTATCCCATAGTCAATTGCAAAATACTCATGTTCAACTAAATAATTTTAAATGACACAGTTTCCACAGATGTGTTCTCACAGCTTTACAGCTACAGAATATTGAGACTCTGGATGGAAAATAGCTGGAGGAGGTCTGGCTACAAAATTTGCTCCGTGGAAGTTACACTTTGAGGACAGAGGAAAAAAAAATTACATTGAACCATTGCAAAGAGATTAGAGCAATAAACAAGCAAACAAAAAGAATATGAATTGGGATTTGATGAAACATTACCTCCAAGCAGCTTCCCTGGCATTCAGTCATTTTAATTGTAAATTTTTAATTTAAAATGTAAAAAAAAAAAACCAAAACAAAAAAAGAAAAGAAAAAAACCAAAAATCCTTGCTAAGGAGGACTGAGTTTAATTATATATTTATAAGTAAAGTTTTATTTAGAAGTAAAAGCCTCCACTCCTTCTCCCCTGACTTGCTCTGTGAGGATAAATTTCTGGTCTGTGGTAAGTAGGTTCCACTCACATGGACTGAATTATAGGATAAAATTCCAAGGAAACTACCAGGCAAAATGTAATAGCAACAGAGAGTACTTGTGAATGTAAAGATTTCTAGTGAAGCTGATAAGTAAAATAAATATGTACATGGATAGAAACATACGAGTAAGAAGATACACCTTATGAATTTTTTAGAAAATCAATGATTTCGAAATTATATTTAACTTCAATAAAACACATCTTTAGAAAATAAGTACTTTAATCCGTGTAAATTACCTCCTTTAGGCTCACCTTTTAATCAAATAATATTACTTTTACATCTGATTTTCACTGGTTTAATTTATATATTTTTTCCTTCTAGTTACCAATATTAAAGGTTATGAAAGGACAATAATCTTCACTAGAAAAGACTTCAGATGTTTTTTCTGTTGCCTAGAGATACATATTATTGCTTCCTAGGAGTTATATCATAAACCAGTAAAATCACCAGAAGTTTTGTCACAGTGACAATGGCTACAAGTGCCTTCCTGAAGGTCTCCAAATCTGCAGATGAAATACTAAACAGGGAAATAACCTGATGTAATATCATGGTTTCTATATCCCTGTACCTTCTGTATATCATAAGACTTTGTCACAGTTACTACAAACATATATAAAGGGTCTCTAATTTAAACAATCCATTAGGAACTCTGACCTTAACTGTAATTTTCAGTGCTTGTTAATTTAAATTTATGCTGATAAACCATAAGGATGATGCAACAGAAAAACTATGATGTCATGATTTTTTTAAAAAAGGGCTTTTATAAGGCAACAATGACAGGAAAATATATATACTTATGGAATGTATCTATCCTCTTATCAGAAGAGGAATATAATATATAGCTTGCCCTTTCAGCCTTCTTTCAAAATTCCTTCTTATCATAAACCTGACAAGTGTGTGTCCGTATTTACATGTCCTATGTTGCTATTGCTATTCTTCTCAACACTTTTGACAAAAAATATTGTAATTATTCACCACAAGTTTGAAATCTTCTATAACTTCTTTGGAAGTTTTTGTTTCACTGGTTTGTATCATTGATATTTATTTAGCTTCTTTATTTTAATCAGTACATGAGATGTCTAGTCTGAGCTAGTAGTTATCTGTTCTCTGTAATTTCTCTACAGTCAAAAAGAGAAGGTATCCCAAAAGAGAAACTATTCATATTTATCTTAGACGGATATTCTAGAATGGAATGGGCACTAAAGTTTATAATTCTCAGCTCATTATAGCCTATACCAGCTGAGGTAAGTAATATGAGTTTCTGCCAATTTTCACATGTAAATTCCAAACCTGACCTGACAAAAGAGAGAAGTCATCTTTACAGCTAGAGTAGTTTCAAAGCATTTCTTGTAAAATTATTAAAGAACTTGTATATGCCAGGCAAACAATAATCTTCTCAACTGTTAACTTGGCTTGATTTTTTAGTTTGGGAATTTTACTTGTAATCAAAGGGCTTGTCTATGAGAAAAGACAATTTTCTACTTGGGTCTTTTTAATTAAATGGCTCATTCCATAAAACACAAACACTTTACATAGAAATAAGTTAATCTAGTACACCTAATTAAGCATTATATATTAGAGCCACGCATCAGTGATTTGAGTTATATCAATGGACCATTTCATTTATCGAGGCTGACAGTACAAGTTCTTAAATAAAATGATAAATGACTTCCCTTCAAGGGAATGATACTTCACCTTGGCAGTTCTCTCTCTTTTTTTAATACTTTAGAGACAGCTAAGAGTGATCAGTTCATAAGCATCCTAAACAGGCACTCTTCCATTTGGTTAGTTTGCGTAGTCTATATCCTTCACTAAACTCTTCAGGGTTGCCTAGAGGTGACCACAGTTTCCCCTTCTGCCTAGTCTTTACGATAAGAATCTATTGAAGAGCAAATTTGTACGATCATTTGTATAGCCATCAGGTGTCTTATGAAGTAACTTTAAAGACAAAAAGAAACCCTGAATTTGTGGGACGTACAGCTGGCTCTGTTTAATGTTGATGAGTGCACAACTCAGGCCAGCATGGAATTTACTTTACCCGCTAAATAGTGCTGAAGAAACATTTCTTTCTCCTCTTTTGCTTTCTTTGAGAGTACAGAAGTATGTAGTTCTGCCTGAACTCTTTTAATTCAGTGAAATAAAACACAAACCAAATTGATGAAAAGGAATGTATTGTAACATGCTTAAAGGAACTTCTTTGGATGAAATACAGCAAATAATCTCTTAACTGTATTTTTCATTCACTTTCACTTTTTAATTTTTCTCCCTTGTGCAGGATGCTTTCACTTTCCATGAAGGTGTTAAATTTTCACAAAAGACCTAAATATAAAGCTACTATTCATTTTTGATATTTGATGGAAGCTGCAGTTTTGTTTCTGCATGTTTTTATTTTTATTTATAGGTTTTACCTTTGGCCAGGTTATGTAATCTTGGATAACCAGATACAAGTTGTTGTGCATTGTCTTTCTGAGGAATAAGCAAACTAAATGTCTGGCTTAGGAAAGACTTGGAGAAGCTGTTTCCTTTTACARTATTTAGGACTAATAACTACACAATTGTTTTCAAAAACCCTCTGGCTTCTCTAAAAATTCTTTTATCCTCTTGCAAATTGAATTCCTTTTATCTGGAGTTGTTCTATAATAAAAGCTCTTAATGTTCTCAAACTGATTGTGGGGATGTGCGCCTGGATTATGCAAGCTGTTGGAGCACTTGCCTAGTTTTAGTGAGTTGCTGTGGATGTTGCAGGATGTCCCATCTATTTCAGAAGGGCATGCATCTCCCTTAAACCTTGCTTTATATCCATTAGTCCTTGGTAGAGGTCTCAAAATCTTTGAGACTCTAAAATGGCACTAGATGCCTAAGTTTAGGCAAGAAGTGTTTAAGTCCGGGTTTCATGGAGCATTGAGAAACCTGGTCTAGTGGAAGGTGTCCCTGGTCATGACAGGAACATTGGGAAATGATGATCTTTAAGGTTCCTTCTAATCCAAACCATTCCATGATTCTATCATTCTTCCTTGTGGAGGTTTACCGGTGAAATATTTAGAAATACTTCCAGAAATTTAGTACCTTCCTTACTGTGTATTGCAAACAAGGGCCGTGTTTATGTACTTTTTACTTTTGGCTCTTCGAGTTGTCTCCTGATGAGAACTAGTAAGGCATTAATAAAAGGAAAAGCTATTCTCTCTAGTGTTGTGTGTGTTGCTGCTTGACTGCGAGACAAAGAAAATCTCCAAGAGACTATCAGTTTCTAGACAAAATC
This sequence comes from Amblyornis subalaris, assembly GCA_018881555.1. Classification (NCBI taxonomy): domain Eukaryota; kingdom Metazoa; phylum Chordata; class Aves; order Passeriformes; family Ptilonorhynchidae; genus Amblyornis; species Amblyornis subalaris. The sequence continues at coordinate 1,666,787 of JACAXG010000022.1, forward strand.
AGTCTTCATCCAGCTATTTCAGGAAAGAGCTCAATCAGTCATCGAAACCACAGGCTCAGGCATGACGCTTCCTAACACTGATAGAAAAAAGATTTCTCTTACACTGTATGGAAGTTGGGCAGGATACTCAGTTTAGAAACATTTATTTTCTTAACTTATTGCATTTCAGTGGGATAGACAGCACAGAGAAATGTCTCTCCCAGAGCTGGTCTCACTGGGAGATGCAATAAGATGCATTACAGTGTGAAGCAGCATTGTCCTCAGTTGCTCCTCTGATTATTTCAAATGATTATATTTTAGTTTTCACAGCTGTACCGTGTGTGGTGAACCTCTGCACTGGGTTTGGTTAGGATGGAGCTTTCCTTATTGCAACCCATGTAGTGCTTTGCTTTTCGTTGGTGCCAAAACATTGTTGATAACACACCAATGTTTTAGCTGCTGCTGAACAGTATTTGTGCAGTGCTGATGCTTTTTCTCTGTCACACTCTGCCCCCTCAGTGAGTTGGTTGGGTGTGGGCAAGAGACTGGGAGGGGACACAGTTGGGACAACTGACTCAAACTGACCAAAAATGTATTCCATACGATATAATATCATGCTCAGCAATAAAACTTAGGGGTAGCGAGGAGAAAATTTTCCAAAGTAGCCATTACTTAGAAACCAACTGTGCATCAGTCTGCTAGTGGAAGGTTGTGCATGACTGTCTTTGCATCACTTGGTGGGTTTTTTTCTTTGTTTCAAATTTTTTGGGTTTTGGATAGGGTTTTTCCCTTTTCTTGTTTCCTTCACTCGTTCACCTGTCTCTATCTCAATCCATCTTTTTTTTCTTGCTTTTGCCTTTCTGATTCTCTCTCCCATCCCACTGGGGAGAGTGGCATAGGGACTGGGTAGGGGCTTAGCTTCTGACCAAGGTCAGCCCCCTACAGCCATGTAGCTCCTTGTTGTGCTTGTCCATAGCTCTAGACACATGATGGCAACAAGCAGAGCCCTGAGCCTGCAGTGGATTCAACCCAGCCACACTTGCTATCTTGGAGAGTGTGCACACTCTCTTGTGCTAACAGCAGGCTAACAATAGAGGCTGGAGGAACAGTTGACACATCGTGGTTCCTTCTCTCTGTATTTGAAAGCAGGACATAGAAAAGAGAATATGGAAATACCGAATTCCTTCAGCTCAAGAGCAAGAAAATGACCTGTGTTTTTGGCCACAACAATTCCCGGAAGCTGCAGCTCAGAGCTGTGCAGGGAGGTACAGCATATCTAGAAAGTATTTTAAAAGCCTAACCATCTTCTAGAGTTCCTCCAAAAAGACTTTGTTATCTGCTTCATCACCCAAAATAGCCCAGACTACAAGCATATAGCGTTTAGAATCATCCCCAAATTGTTATTCATGTCTTATGTCTGAAAAGGAGGTGGAGTACAGTTTTACATTTCTATAATTATTCCAGTTTTCAGCAGAAACATGTATGGAGGAGTTAAAGAGAATATTTATGCTCTCAGAATAGGAACAGAGCAAACATGTCCCAGGTGGTCATCAGGACCAGTAATACTGACATAGTAGCCACCATGACTATCTTTGCTGAAGAGTACATCAATTCAGGAGCAGAGTTGTGCTAATGGAGGCAAAATACCTTCAAACCTGGCCTGAGGTTCTTTGCACTTCTGCTCTGCCCTGTGAGGTCAGGGCTCTTGGAAACATGGTCCACTGTGGAGGAGGCCGGTGAGCCTGCTTACAGAGGGACCACAAGGGTCCCTTGGAGGGAGGAGACTTAGGTAGCTCCAGGTTAGGGTGACTGAAAAGGCCTCTCCCAGGACGCTTTGTTTCGCTATGTTAATGTGCCTCGGTGCTGTTTCCCCGGTTGGCCCGGTGGCCTCCCTGCCCCTTCCTACCCTACATGTCCCGGTTCCAGAGGCTTCTCCCTTTCTTGTTTCCCCATTGGCCCTTGTTCCCTCGCCACTCCCCCCGTCATTCCCATTGGCTCCCGCACCCCAACCCCACCTATGTATCGCCCCCATACCCTCAGATTATTGGTCCCTGATGCTCTCTCTGCCCCTACCGACCCCGGATATAACCCTGGACCCTGCCATGCGCCCTGTCTTGCGTCACTGGGAACYTTCACGTCTCTGCAATAAACTTCTCTTGTGGAACCTCATACGAAGACCCTTCCTGCCTCTTTGCCGTCGAGCCAGCTTACAGGAAAAGCTATCCGGTGTGAGTGTGTTAGTGTGAGTGTGTTTGCCCTGCCGAGCAGCTTCTCTGGAGACGCTTTCGGAAGGTCGCTGCACACCAGCATCCAGCACGCCGGCGACAGTCCACCACATGTTACAAGCATCTCCTTAGCTAGCTGGGAACGGCTCAAACATATGCAGGAACACTGACAGGTTCTTACAATTAAGTTTGAAAAATTAACCCAGGATATGGAAATTTTAAAGCTCTATAGGCTTCACACATGGTTTTTTTAGTCTGCCGTAGTGCCTTCAAAGTGTGGCTTGGACTGTAATAAATGCAGCGTTCGAAAATGGAATGGGTGGGATAGTTAAGGCATTACATCAGTCTTGCAAGGATGAAGAGAAACATGTACAACACCACCCTATCTGTGTATGCATGTTACAAAATATTCTTCTAAGGGAGAGTTAATAGGAGATACCCAAGTAGCCTGGCCCAGGAATAGTACCATATCCACACACAGGCAACTTTACACACACACTGTGTGTGTATTAAAGTTTGAAAGATCTTTTAAGAGTTTTTATCTTAAATTAGACCACAGCTACCAAGCACAATTGGCAAGTATCGGATGTGTGAAATCAGCTGTCTGCAAGATCTAAGAGAAAAGGAAAGCTGAGACAAATTGAGCTCTGTTGGCCTCTCCAGTCTGATTAGTCCATGCTGTCACTTGAAGTGAAGCTGGATCCTTGGATGTCATTCTTCTGTTGTCTTACACAATGATGTTAGATATTTCTGCTTGTTCCCATTAGTGCCTCCTTGGAATCATAATTAATTTATATTAGCAAAGACAATTTCCATTTGCTATGGCAGTTCTCCGGCTCCCTCAGGCTTTTCAAATAATAATAAATTATCTAAATAAGAGGTATTATTTCACTTCTGTTCCAATGTTTCACATTTTGAGAATCCCTAAACCTATCCAGTAATGTATGTTCTAACAAATTGAAATTCAAATGGCCTGATAGTCCTCACCCATATTCCTAAAGTGGCTTTACTTCAGTGGCTTTTTTTTCCTTGCAGTGATGTGCCAATCCACTGATCATAACAAGCTATATTTGGAGACCCACACATGCTCTTGCTGGGAGGATTAAAAGGGTGAATTTATAGCTTCCCAGTTGGATGGCAGAACCCATTTTTCATACTTGTGTGCACGTACAAATGATTAAGAGAAAAAACCATGTTCTGTCCTCTTAGCTACAGTCAAATTCAATGATTAGTGTCCCAAATCCATTCTGTCAAATGCTGAACTTAGCATAATTGCTCCATACCTCATAGTTCATCTTATATAATTAATAAATGTTTTGTTGTCAGCAGAAGAAGTGAGGGAAAATGGAAATTGGTGGTTGGAAATGAACTGTTGATCTTGATTTGGGGTTTAACCCAAGCAGCTAAATCACTTTTTTCTTAGTTGTGCAATACTGGAAGTCCTGCATGCACAGATTCATTCATGGCACACTTCAACACTGTTGGCAACTGTCAATAATTGCTACCATTTTATTTTCTAAAAAACTCTCCATTTTAAGGATTGTGTTTTGGCAGCTCTATGAAATAAGCTTGAGAGTCTTGTGCTCTGTTATCTCTCACTTATCTCACAAGAGATAAGTGTCCACTTTCTCAGAACCCAAAATGCTACAGCAGCTGGAGTAATTAACAAGCCTGATCACAGACTATCCATGAGCTAATGGGTGGAATAACTTCAGGAACCAAGGATTTGCCTTTTCTTCAAAATGGATGTATGATTGTTGCATGAACAGCAGTCCCAGCTGTATCGTACCTTGCATGGGTGACAACAATTGAGCTTACAGATAGTGGAGTTGTTTGGGTGCATCTTTTGCCTCATTTACAAGCTGGGGATGAAGGGATTGAGAACAGCCCTGAGGTGAAAGACTTAGGGGTGCAAGCTGACAAGAAGCTCAACATGAGCCAGCAATGTGCCTTTGCAGCACAAAAGCCAACTTCATCCTGAGCTGAATCAAAAGCAGTGTGGCCAGCAGGGCGAGGGAGGGGATTCTCCCCTCCTATTCCACTCTGGTGAGACCCTTACTGCAGTGCTGTGTCCAGCTATGGGATACTTAGCACAGGAAAGACATGGACCTTTTGGAGTGGGTTCAGAGGGGGGCCACAAAAATAACCAGAGGGCTGGAACATTTCTCCTACAAAGACCAGCAGAGATAGTTGGAGTTGTTCAGCCTGGAGAAGAGGACRGTCCAGGGAGAACTTATTGAGGCCTTTTGGTACTTAAGGAGGACCTACAAGAAAGATGGGGATAGACTATTTCAGCAGGGCCTGTAGTGATAGGACAAGGGGCAATGGCTTTAAACAAAGAGAGGTTGGTTTTGATTAGATGTAAAGAAGCAATTTTTTACAATGAGGGTGGTGAAACAGTGGAATATGATGCCCCATTCCTGGAAACATTCAGTCGGGGCAGATGGGGCTCTGAGAACCCTGATCTAATTGAAGATGTCCCTGCTGGGGGGTTGGACTAGATGACTTTTTAACACAAACTATTCTATGATTCTTGCACTCTCTTCAGCCTTCTGTTCCTAGAACCATGTACACTAGTCCTTGTATGTTTATAAAGCCTGCATCCAAACCTGTGCTCCACAGCCTTGCTGCTGTCATTGCCTCCTCTAGTTAAAGGATTAATAGACAGTTATTTTCCTAAGACACAGCTGACATGCACTGCAGACAAAACCTGTGCCAACTTGCCAATGTATTCTGATGGGATTATGCAAATTCTCCAATGTTTTAGCTTTACACCTGAGATGGATGGATAGAGGATCTACCCTATCATTTCCACTCAGCCAGCTCACAAGCTGGATAAACCAGCAGTTGACATTCTTTGCAGTGATACTCTAGAGAACCAACTCCTCTGCCTCCATCTGTGTGCATACATGGAAGGATGGAAAACATGAAAATATGTATGTGTAATTATGGAGGAAGACAAGACGACTATACATATAAGGAAGTTAGAGTGCATGCTGTATGCAGGAAAAATAAACCCTATATGTCTATGAATAGCAGGGTTATTAATATGGGTGGATCTTGGTCTTTCCAGTTTTATTGTTACTCAACTAGGAGGAATTGGCTCATGTTTTAAATGCAGATGGATGATTCAATGCTTTTTTTTTGTTTGTTTAGGTCAAGTAACAAATGTTTGTCCACTTCATTTTTGTCCTTTTTCCTATCTTGCATCAATTGTAGAAACATACTCTCCATATGAGATGTGCTTATGTAAGACAGATCATGAACCACAGGATTTCAGACTGGGAGAGGAGCTGTCTTTTGCAGGAGGTGCAATATTACAACTTTTCCCCGATACAGATCTTGACATCTGTTTCATAAGCTTGCCACATGGGAAAGTAAGTCTCCTGCCATGGGGAAGAGGTATTTACCATAACATGAAGGCAGGAGCTGAGTGATGGAGTAGTCATTTAAAACTCTTAACTTCCTGCCTGATCCCAACCCTACACAGCTGCATTAGTCCATGTTTTCAGCTGTTCAGACACTTTTGAAAAGTGCAGGCCCTCACACTGAAAAATGCCAGTGTTTCAACTCTAGAAGTTCAAATGTCATGAATTTGACTACAGATAAAACTGAAAAGCTTGGACTAGAAATAATGAGAAAATATCTGCTCTGTTCGTTTTTGCCTTGCAGTTTTTGCACATTCAGAGTACACTTTTATCATCTCTCCCAACTGGACATGAAACAGGGTTGGATACTTTGTAGGGTCTTTTATTTTTCCTCAAATAAAAAATATAGCCACTGTTTTGAGGACCTGAAGTTTGAAAAGAAAACTTCCAAAAGTCACAAAACTTAAAATAACAAAAATGGGCAACACTGGACCATAAAACATAAAAGCTGTCCAAGTTCAAAAAAATCCAGTTTCAAATGTCTAGAAAGACAAGAAGGGGAGAACAAGCACAAGAGTGCCAATAATGAGAAAGCAGTTACTTAGGAAGGAAAGAGAAGCAGGTTTGGGTTAACCAAGGACAAATCCTGATTTTAGTAACTCTGAATACTCTGCAGGTAACTCATCCCTGCTTCACCCTTGAATGAATCAGATCTAAATTGCTCATCCTTTCCCATACCTGCCTGTCAAAGCCTGATTCTTCAACTGCAGCTGCTGTTCAGTGATTCTCCCCCATAGTACCCTCCAAGCTGTGCCTCTCCATTGCTTTTGCTGAACCTCATTTGTTTTCCAAAATCTTGTATGTGATTGGATGCTCCTGATCCCTCATATTTCAGGCCTAAGCTGATAAGGAAAACTATTATTAATGTTGCTATTTAAGGAATACACAAATAACATGATGTGTATTTCCCTTAGTCTCCATATATTTTAATACATATAGTATATTTTCATACATATACCTAAAAATGTATCTACTAATCTACCTATCTCTAGCTATTTTTACCTATTGCAATGGTGGGAGATTCAAAATAATAGTATTTAAAAAATAGCCATGTGGGCAGCAGGTAGCAACAAACACATACGGAAACCTAGGGTCATATCTTTAATGGAAACTCCAGTACATGAGGAGACYTATGTCCAACACTCAAGTATGATCATTTATACAAGTAGCAAAACTTTTGAAGATGGTGTTATTCTCATACTTCGTGAAAATGGGAAAATAATAATAAAAAATTAGGAGAGTGGAATAAAATATTAGCCTTCAGCAGTTCACTCATTTTTCCTGTTTCTAGGGCTTGGTATAAAAAATTTAAAACCTTGAGAAACATTCGAAACCAAAAAACCTCAATATGTTGCATTTGGTTAGACAAATCTGTATTGACATGTTCAAGCTTTACATTTCTAAGCCTTGAAAAATATTTCTATTTCTTACAAAATTAGCTTTCTGTTTTACTTTATAAAACAACGTGAAGACACTGGGGCTTTTTTAATCAGTTCATCTGTTTCAGAAATACTGTAGCAGACAAAATATATGTAAGTGTGCAAAATCAAGTTAATTGTAGGTATATTTATGTATATGTGTTGTTCGTGAAAGACAATTTAAAAGTATGTTTTACAATAATATATAAAGTCAATATCTGTGTACAGATGAAATTACATGTAATTCAATTCTCAATCTGAAAGAATTAAATATAGTTTCCATAATTAAGTAACAATTGCATATATTCTAATTTTGCAAGGTCCTAATTCTAAAGGTCCTAAGAACCTTTCTTTTTAATTCAGCTATTTTTCATTAAACGTAGTAGCTGTGGGGAAGCCAAGTGGTAGAAAACTAAAGCTGTGCCAAATCTGAAAAGAGAGGAAGGGGAAAGACACAATGAATTACAGGCTCATCAGTCTCAAATTTAGCCTAGGCTAAACAATGAAACAGCTGGYATGAGGCTTGACTAATAAGGAAGTGAAGAAAGATATTAGAACCACTGGCAAACAATATGGAATTACGGAAAACAGACTTCCAATAACTAACCTCTTTAGATTAAAATCGTATTCAGATGGATACAAACAATAATGTACTGTAATGCAATAAACTGTACAGAAATTTTCCTTTGAATTTTACTTGATTCTACTGAGGCATTTATTTAAGTGCAGTGAACAGCTCACAGTAAATAGATGGGATGTGCTGCGTCTGTAGGTGCCACATGGTAGTGCAGAGATTCTTGTCCCTTTTTGCAGCCCAATGTATTTAGTCATGTCCTGTATAAGCAAAACAGAACAAAAAAATCCCCTAAAACATTATTAACAATCCATATGGAGGAAAGACTGAAAAAATTATAAATTATGAATGACATGAAGAGTTATGTGATCCTTTTAGTAAGTAGGTCATAACTAAAGGCTTTTTACAAGGAGATGGAAAACTCTAAACGCAGGAACAAAGAGTGAAAGCTGCACTTCTCCGAGGGCACTCTACCTTCGAAGCAGTGACTTACAGAGACTCAAGGATGCATATTTCCCCCCTTTTCATGCCAGCCATTCCCTCCAGCTCCTCTCATAGAGGATTTCTGGTAGTTACCTCTTCCCAGAGGCTGAGATAAGTGGCCTTAGTGCAGCAGGCATAGCTATAACCTGATCCAGTGGCTGAAAATGGTGTCTAAACCACAGAAAACAGGAATTAGACCCTCATTTTTAAACCAAAGTGTGACTAACCTTTGCAATAGCACTTCAGTGCCTGTGATGAGTTCTCTGACAAGTTAAAATTAAGACTGCTTGTAATTTAAGCACTGAATTTGGTCAAAGAATTCCTAGGGGGAATGTGTAAGAGGTCAGGCTACCTTTTCACAGTAGTATTTCCTCACCTTATAAATATGAATGATAGCGCTTTCTGTGTGTTTCTTAAAGCCCAGTATCTGGGAAACGTGATTACATGGCATTTTCATCTTCCTTTTAAAAATAACTTGCAAGAAATTGCATAAAACTGGAATCAAGCTTAAGAAAGCAGAAGACAAATGGAGATAACTTTATACTTCTTGTTTTTTAAGAAATCTTCTAAGCCAATCTTAATTTTTTTTTCTCTGCATTTCTTGACAGATCACAGACGGTTCCAGTTTTCTACTTCTTCTAAGCTGGCTCCCCCAGGCAGCAGAACTGATGTGTTTCTGCAAAGAATGTGTCAGATTTATCTATGTGAAGGCAAAACTCTGATTTTCAGTGCAATAATCTGTTTCTTCAGTTCTTATTAAAGAACAAATGCATGAAATTATCAGGTCTCGTCTAACTTTGCAGCTACAGCTTAATGATATCAGGCTATTCTTTCCCTACATTTTCCTATTACATTGGGGGATTGCCATAAGGCTTTGTTGCATAGTTACTCCACTCTTTGCAAGTTTTTTGTGGAGTCGCTTAGCAAAAGAATGAGGAGTTTGAGCTGAGCTCTGGGCTGGTCCTTAGAGACTTTTTGACAGCATAAATACCCTTCATGTCTTTAGATTTATTCTCCTTCTAAGTATTATACTCTTGAAAGAATAGAAATTAACCCAATAATTAATGATACTGTAGCTATAGTATGACACTTCTAAAACAGAAATAAAATCTACTGTAAATTGACTCCTCGCTTAAAGAAAAGTCTTAGCTATAACATCAGCAAAACTGGAAATAACTCTTATTTCCCCACTATTTGTTATCTGAYATTGTCTGCATTTCTCATGTGTTGTGAAAGCTGAAACATTTCTTCTCCTGGAAAAGTAGTGTCTGGTCTTTTAAAGCCTTTAAAAGTGAATGGCCTGTCATTGGGGCAGCTATTCGTTGTTGCTCCTCTCTCTAACAATTAGAATTAAAAATAAATTTCTCAGAGAGAGTCAGCTCAGAAGCAGCCCTAGTGTTTCTCTTGCTTTTATTCAGCTTCCTTTTCCCCCTCAAAATGTAACAGGTAGGTGACTAATAGAAGAACACAGCCTTTGTGCTATATGTGTAAGGCCATTAATTTGAGTCCCAGAGATGGATGGCTTTCCAATCCACTCTCCTTTGTTGTACTGCATCTGTGATTACCCTGGAGAATAAAAAGAATGAAAAAGTGGTTCCCTTGCCTCTCTTCTTTATTACTCCAGGCACAGAGTATCATTATCAGCCTTGGAGTTGATATAAGAAGAGCCCTCAGGTTAGTGGAAGTACAAGTAGTGAAATGGTAGCTAAGATTCCTTTTGGGCCCTCCCTTCCCACATGGTATCACCTGTGTAGTTTATTTCCAATCACTTTCTCTGTCTAGCAATCAACCAGGATTGAACAGCCTGGAGTATATAAAAATAAATTCTTAATAATAATCAAACTTGTGATTTCTATAATAAATAAATAAAAAAAAAATCGAGTATTTTCTGGTTTCCTTGTGTAACTCAGCATATTACCTCATTCCACCCTCCTCCTCACATGCCTTCTGTTTTTGTACATTTACAATACAACGTCATTCCACAGCCTTGACAGATTAAACACTCTTCACATTCCCACCCTTCCTTTTTGCTGTCTGTTACATTCTGCACCTGTATCCAGAAATACGTGAAAGGAGAATATGAGCTGTAACCTGGGGAATATTTTTCTGATGGATAGTCGAACTTGTCAGGAACATTTTCATGGCAAAATTACAGTTTTCATCATGTCTTTCAACCATCACATGGAGTGAGAGAGATTTGTCCACCTCTGCTGTGTCCTATTCAACAACGAATTTTTAAAAATAGTGTCTGTCCAAGTGGTTTACAAGCACTTGGTTAATGTGGCCAAAATTCAGACATAATATTCTCTACTTGCAAAAGCATCACGGATTAGAATTATTGGAAGAATAACAGAAAACTGCAGGATCTTTATAGAGTCACATGATGAGACATGATGCAGACAGCAGGCAGAAGGAGCTTTGCAGGCTGGACATAATACTGGGAGTAGCAGGAACATTGCTGATATTGAAGAGATGTCAGACTGATTGTGGGTTAGGAAATCTGTTTTTCAGTCATTCCTTTGACATGTTTTTTGATCAATATGGCAGTCTCTGTATCATGTATGTAAGAGCCTATACTCTTAAATAAGCACTATTTATGCAGTAAATGAAGCAATAAATTCAAGTTCTGTGGTTTGGTTTGTTTGKTTTTTTTTTTTTTTTTTAATTAAGTATGAGTACAAAAGGTAAAAACACAACAAGGGGTTACATCTCACAATTTCTCTTACATCAAAATTATTGTATTTTATAGTTTTGTCTGTTGTTTACCGAAACAGGGAAAGCTCAGTTCCCTTAGAAAAGTCTTGGGTATTTAGAAACTGTTTACTTACTTTTATGCTGATGGCGATGGTAAGAGCCTTCCTTAATAATTTTATTGTTTTTCTTCATAGCCTTAAGTAAGTATGGTGCCTACCAAAACTGGAACAAGAGTCTAGARTATGATTTCACTGACATCAAGTAGTATTTTGAGCAATAGAAAACAAACAAAAAAAGGTGCTCCAACTCCCTCTTGTGCTATTTTGACACAGGACTTGATGGGTCAACAGAAAAAAGTTTCCAGGGAGCCTTTTTCATTTCTCGGTGTGATCCCAAATGGTGTCATTTATTTACTTTTGAAGTTATGTAAATATTTTAACTRCACTCTTTACTGCTAGAACAGTTTATAAAGGAAAACTCCTATTTTGAAGCACAAAGTGGAAAAGTTTCACTCCAAAAGATGTCAGAATTACTGGAAACCTGTCACCATCTTTGATTATCTACTGAATTCAATCCATTTTCCATTCCAGAACTATAACCTTGAGAGCTTTCCTATTTATCAATGAAATATTAACATTTCCACATTAAATAGCCAAGGGAACATTAATCATCAACTATTAGGAAATTAGTAATTAAAGCACTCAGTCGAACTAAGAGATACCTAAGTCACAACAGTCCCTATCTGAGCCTTTCCACTTCATGGGAACAGTCATTAACAGCCTCAGTGGAAGGGAATACAATACTGAATTATTCCTTCCATCTTTGGCTGAAAACTGAAGTGCTGTGGAAAAGCTTCATTGAAAGTGCTTATTCTGCAGTCATGTCTTGGAGGTAGAGGGGAGCCAGGATTTAGAGACTGGGACCTTCCAAGAGCATTATACACTGTGTTTGCTTTTGAATGTAAATTTTTTTTCTGCATACTCCTGCATCTTTTATTTTCCTTTTTAATGAACCTATCAATTAGGCAGAAGAAGCAAAAATAGCATAATAGAAATAGCGAAGTTTTCAAATTCTTTAGTAAGGAATATACTTCCTTAGGGACTTAGCATAAAACCTTTCTAGTTTTCAGAAACAGGAAGGTTATTAACTGTTTCTTGCCTCCATGTAGCGACGTAAGTTTTTCCATGTGCAAGAGCTGGAGTAGCAAATTCACTGAAACACAGCTGGCCAAGGGTAAATATTTTAAGGTCCTGAACTGTGATTGTTCTGCTCTTGTGACCAACAGCTCCAAGATAACTGTGGCCAGCAAAATATAAATGCATGTCCTTTCCTGCTGAGTGTCTTCACAGAAGTGCATGGAGATAAAACAGAACTGAGAAGGATTGACATAATGATCTACTGAATATTAAAAGTACTTTGAAAATCTGTGGGGAAATCTGGATTTAACTGAAGGTATTTAGAACAATTCCTCTGTGACATAATGGAGCCGGGATTTCATCTTGTAGAAGGCAGAGGAGACCGTTTCCTTGCCATAAAGGTTTTATTTTATTCTATAAATTCAACTGTAAAGACACACATTTTTCCTTCAATTCTGTAGCAGCATCCAAGATGTATAGAAAAATAATTGTCTTTTTTTCTTTTTACTTTAATTTTCTGGTTTTATCTGCTCAGACTTGGCAATCCTGAACACAGAAATCAAATATAAAGCAACTGGAGATGTTGAAAATGACCAGAGAATATAAAAATATTAACAGCCTAAATCTGAGGTCTGTCATTCTCTCCTGTTTTTTGTCAATGTACTTATTTCAAGGCCTTACAGCATTGCTATGGGCATCAGGGCCCAAATCTTCTGCACAACCCATACTGCTCCATCTCATCCAGGATGTCCTTCAGTCAAAGGAGATGTTCTGTTAAACCTATTTTGTTCTCTGGCTGAATTCTTATGTCACTCACATTTTCTCTGAGTGACTCTTAAGAGTGGGATTTAGGGTTATGACCCACTTCAAGTATCATCAAGTACTCACAAGTTTATTGAGATCCATAGTGGTTTTGTTAGTTTTGACCACCATAATATCATAATAGTGCCACAAACAGCTGAGTACACCAAAAATGCACTGCAGGCAGTAATCACACCTTCCTCATTAAGGCCCCAATCACTGCCAAGCAGATAATTTCACATGGCAATTCAGTCAATCAAGTTTCAGAGAGAGATGAACCAGCAGGTCTACTAAGGAGTCAAGGAAGCCCAGTGGTTCCCTAACTCTCTAATAAATGTTGCTGTTGTCTTAGACTGAACAACTAACATATGGCATACACTCAGGAACTGGGTTTGCCATAAGACAAAAAACTTTTATTAGCTGCCTAAGTATACAGGTTCTCAAGTGACCATGGATTCCCCAGCAGACCTGCTCGGAGTCCTGACATGGCTTCAAATACAGGTCCTTTTACACAGACTGTATGCCATTTAATTTGCACTCTCAGTTGAGTATGGTATTCCTGATATCTCAAATCAAATGGTGTGCTTTATCTCACTGCTGAATTTAAAGTATATGGAATTACTTAGCATAAACATGCAGTTAGACCAATAAAGTTCTTCTTTTCAGGCTATGTACCAATGTGTAAAGTCACAACTTATGAATGCACACAGAAATTGTGAAGTATTCATGAAATAATCTTGAAGAATCATAAAACTGCAAACTCTCATACTTAGTTACTGGTCCCAAAACTTTTACATGTGTTGCAGTAAAGATAGTTGAACTGGTTTTATCCTTACACATTTGGTTTCATACCTTCCAGAGAAAAGAAAGAGTAGGATCCAGTTAACAACTGAAAGTGTTTAAATCACTGAAACTGAAGATATACAAGATCTGAATCTAACTTTTCTGGATTRAGAGTTCCTGTTTCCAAACCCTCTGTTAGGTTCAGCATTTACCAGTCTGAATTAAAGAAACACACTACTAAAAAAATTCTACTAAGATATTGATTAGTGTGGCATGTAGTTTGGATAATTTAGACTTCTTAGAAGGCATGTGTTTGTTTCAAGTCATAAAACAGAGAACATTTTCTAGTGACAGGAAAAGCTTATTCTATCTTGCCTGATAGCTGAATAAATAAATTTACTTTAGAATATACAAAAAGAAAAATTCGAGACCAGAATCTGATCTCCTTTGCAGAGTATACTCGTTCATAGATGTACAGTATGCTGGTCCAGCAGGCAGCATACTGGAATCAATGTACATGTATCTGATTGAATTTACTTGGCAAAAGGGAAGTTTCCTCAATGTCTTTTGGCTTTATGTTAATTCAAACGTGTTTTTTAGATATAATGTAATGCCCCTGTGTGCAGACTTAAAATATATATATCTATATATGTATGGCCACTTCCAAATGTGCAAAATAAATATTTTCAATTACTGCCACTTCTGTTAACAATGTTAAAATCGATTATACACGTATTTAGTCATTGAAATAGGGGTTTTTTTTGGGTGATGAATTAGTGGGATTTTTCTTTTTTATTATTTTAAGGAAGACTATATTTTGACAGATTATAGGAAAGAAGTGTCTTCTCCCATGTAACCCGTGACGGGACAAAAGAAAATGGCCTCAAGTTGTACCAGGGGAGGTTTAGATGGGATATTAGCAAAAATATCTTTCTTCCTTTCTTCACCTTCCTTCTCAGGAAGATTTGYCAAACATTGGAAAAAGCTGCCCAGGGAAGTAGTTGAATTGCTATCCCTGGAGGTGTTTAGAAGACGTGTAGATGTGACACTCGGAAATGGTTTAGTGGTGGACATGGCAGTGCTGCGTTAATGGCTGGACTGAATGATCTTTTCCAACCTAAATGATTCCATGATTAAAACAGATATTTCTTACATGTTAAGTGAATAGTTCTATTACAGAACCCACTCGTAAAATAAATATTAACACTGAAGTTAATTAGTTTTTCAGTGGTTAAGCTGAAAAGTAATGTCTCTAGCTTTTAGATGAACAAAGCAATCTTTTTTTTTCTTTGAAGTTGACTGCATCAATTTTTTTCAGAATATACTGAACAGGTTAAACTGTTTGTATCCATGGAAACAAAGGTTAATCAGAAGATCTTTTAAAGTGATCACTTTAAGTGCATATAACTAGCAAAACCAAAAAAAAAAAAAGGAGTGAAAAATTATTCAAAAGTAAGTGGGATACTGAGTGACATTAATACTTGATCCACCTTTACCAAAAACTATTTATCATTTTGTGGAAATCTCTTTTGGTCCATGACATATCAAGTATGCACTTTTCTAGGTAGGGGTTGCACACAGAGTCAAACAAGTATTTTAGGATGGAATATCTGCTAGAGATTCCTCTTTTCAAGCTGCTCTAGAAGTTCTATAATTTTACAGTACCTTATAGCTTTTCTGTAGAAAAATCTTCCATCTGCAGTTGGGCTTAACAGACCTTTGAAAAATGCTGCAGAGAAGTTAGAGAGATCAGAAAACATTGCTTTCCTGGTCTCCTGTAAAAACTGGGGTTTAAATTTTGCTGAGTTACACTGCTTTTAAAGAATTGCTGTCACCCTTTTTACAACTGCCATTTAGACAGATTTTGTCATTGTGCTAGAATGACAGCTGAACACAAATGATTTTCCTGGAGATCTGTCTAGTCCACTTTCAGAAAGATTAGCAAAGCCCTCCACCCATAAATCCGAAGTAAAAAACACTCTTAGAGGCACATTAAGAGAGGTGAAGCAGAAGAAATATTTCCTTTCCCCAAATGAACATGCTGCCTGAATATATGCATTCAGATATCTTGACTGCTAGATGAAGAATACCAGAGTGGCAATAACTGTTTTTCCTCCCATCAGTACCACAGACTGAGAAGATTGCTACCAAGAAATCACACAGTCCAGCATCTTGTAAGGGCAGATATGCTGTGAGGAGAAAGTTTGAACTCAAGTAACACCTAAGTACTGTTATCAATACTATAAAATCATAGAATCATAGAATGTCCTAATTTGGAAGGGACCCACAAGGATCAGGAGGTCCAGCTCTTGGCCCTGCACAGCACCATCCATGAAAATCACACTGTGTGCATGAGGACATTCTACAGTGTTCTTGAGCTCTGTCAGGCTTGGTGCTGTGACCACTTCCCTGGGAAGCCGGTTCCAGTGCCCAAACACCCTCTGGGTGAAAAACCTTTCTCTAATATCATCCTAAACCTCCCCTGACACAACTTAATGTCATTCCCTTAGGTCCTGTCATTGGTCACCAGAGAGCAAAGAGATCAGTGTCTGTCCCTCCTCTTCCCCTTGTAAGGATGTTGCAGACCACAGTGAGATCTCCTCTCAGTCTGCTCTTCTTCAGGCTGAAAAAACAAATGACCTCAGTCACTCCTCATAAGGCTTCCCCTCCAGACCCTTCACCATCCTCGTGGCCCTCCTTTGGCTGCTCTCTAATGGCTTAATGTCTTTTTTAATTGTGATTTAAAAGGTGACTTTGCTAATACTTGGAATGTTTTTCATATCTTTTACTTCTGGGCAATACCAGCTAACACAGTAAATCACAATAGGAGTGATTTTAATTGCCTGGCTTGAAGATAGTAATTTAAAAGTGCATCAATTAGCTCTTGCATTGCTCAGTTGCAGTGCATACCTGTAACCCCGTGTTATGTGTGTCACTCCACATTACAACACCAGCCTCACAGCACTTCAGTTTAAGATGCAGAAAATGGGTGATGTTTTCATATAAACCCCTGTGAGGTGCAGAAATGCTGTCACTGAGAAATTAAAGCAGCAAGTTGATGGATAGGCTATTCTCTTTTCTCGGTAGGTGCTTCCTGGTTAAACAGAAGTTTTGGTATATTCTGTGTCATCATTCTTGTCACGATTCTTTCTGACTCCATAAATCTCTTTTTGTGCTCCTGCTCATGTTAGGAGGTGAGCAGTTCAAACTCTCTMGTGCAGTCACGCAGAACCCAAAACTGTTTCTACAGCAAAGAGCTGGCCCACATAAAAGTGCACATATGTGATATGTGTGCCGGCTGTCCCTGGAGAGATCCTGGCGGGCGGAGCTGCACAGGCTCTGCGAAGAGAGGCAGGCTGGTTCCAGCTGGCTCCAGCAGACACATCTCAGGAGATAACTGGGCCAAGTGTGAGGTGCCCCTGTGAAAACATATCTGAGAAAAGGAAAAAAGGCTGGAAGAGCAGAGGAGACAGGGGGGAAAAAGTGAGAATCAGCAGTGTGAGCACCAAGGAGAGACAAGGATGAGGGGSAGGAGGTGCTCCAGGCGCTGGAACACGTGCTGCCCGGCAGCCCACAGAGAGGCCACAGCGAAGCAGAAATTCACACTGCAGCCTTTGGTAAGGACACACGCTGGAGCAGGGGAAGGACCGGCAGAGAGTCATGGTTACTTAGTGACCATAGCCCCCACTCCTCACCTCCYTGCACCACGTGGGGTGGGAATTCTGGGGGAGTCAGGGCTTAAGTTGAGGCTGGGAAAGGGGAAGCTGTTGTTTTAATTTTTGCTTTGGTTTGTCACTACCGACATCTATTTTAATTTTCAATTAGATTTAATACATTAAAATAATTTTCTCCAAGCCAAGTCCGTTTTGCCCATGACAGTAGACATTCAGCAACCTGCTTGGCTTTATCTAAACAAACAAGAATTTTTCATCCTCTCTTCTCCCCTGTGCCATTTAGGAGGAGCAGTGAGTGAGCACTGGGCGACTGTGGCCCTTAGCCAAGGTTAACCCACCACAAACATGAATGTAGCTTATTGCTTCTAAACCTTCTTCATGACTACTCTGGCTGGACTGTGGGCCTTACAATAGTAATATAAATCTTATACAGTGCAGCCCTTTTTATATCCCCCTGGGCTGGCCGTGTCACCAACCCCCCGTGACACGGCCCCTGCCCATGCTCTGCCTGCTGTGACAGAGCTGCTATTAGAGCAGGGGGAGGGTGGTGCCAGCCYGGATCTCAGCTTCCCAGGAAAAAGGTCTGTTGTTCTTCAGATTTGCTTGGATGCAGAGGTGCAGATGATAACTCAGGCATATGAGGACAACAGCCGACACGGCTAGCCCGCTGTCTCTCCTGTCTGCGTGGGGACAGCTTGACACCCGGGGCTGTGCCCACATTTCAGACCCTCATCAGCCCCAGCCCACCCCACCTTCCCTGGGCCACACTGTCAGGGCTGGAGCAGGGGGAGGTGGAGCCCAGCACGAGGGTGCGGACAAACAAATGTGGTGTCTAAACACTGCGGAGCCGTTCAAGTGTTTGATGTGCTGACCCAGTGCCTCTGGCTGTCTGAAAGCCCAATATCCTGTGATCCTAATATTCTCTAATACCCTCTCCTGTAGTTTGTAAAAGAACACRTGAACACTCTCTCAGAATATTGATCAATGTGCAGTTATGTTGGAGAAATTGTTTCTAGGCTTTTAATGAGGATTAAGTATATGTTTAACAAGTGGTCCAATGCTTCTAAATGAGAAATTAAGAAAATCCCAATTGCAATCAGGTGAAATTCATGTGGTAATCCACTTCAGAGAAGAATCCACAAGCAGAATGCTTTTAAACTCTCCCAGTTATTTTTTGTTTTTATTTACGTGGCTTAAGCTTGGAACTCTTGGATGAAAAAACATTTTAGAATATTCTAACATTCTAATATTCTTATTAAACTTTTCATGAAACTTCTTACTCTTATCCTACAATGTTACAAAAATATCTGAGTGGTGCAATACACATACATAATTTTTTTAATCTGTTCTGAAAAATAGATGAATTATATAAATTCACAACAACCATTCACATTATTTATTACAGAAATTTAAGGCTGGGAAATCATGATCAATGCAACACCATRAAATCACCAGTCCTGGCTCCACGACTCTGCTCTTACAAATCCTCTGGCTCACACTAGGATTGTCTGCCTCATAACCTGATTTCAGTTGCATTATTTGTATTAGGGGAAGGGAAATGAAGTTCTGTATCACCGAGACTCATCTCACCGTGAAAATGCCACACCAGCAGAGTGTGCACTGACTTCTGAAAAGTGTTCTTAGTCGCACAATTTCAATGTAGCTTTAAACTCCTTACRTATAAAACAGAATACAGTAGTGTTCTAGGTCAATTTTGGAAGACTCCAAGGTTTTCTGTTACCTTTAATGGGGTGTTAAATGCTGGCTAAAATGTTTGCCCATCTTTAATACAAGTACTGCAGAGAGACCTCGASAAAACAGAGATAGGCAATTACCAACTGTATGAACTTTAACAAGGGGAAGTCCCAGAATCTACACCTGAGACGGAGCAGCCCTGGTTGTGTGTACAGACTGRGGAATAAGAGGCTGGAAAGCAGTGCTGCGGAACAGGGCCTGGGGGTCCTGGTCGATGACAAGTTGAACATGAGTCAGCAGTGCCCTGGCAGCCAGGGACCAACCATGTCCTGGGGGGCATCAGGCMCAGCATCRCCAGCCGGGCAAGGGAGGGGATTGTCCTGCTCTGCTCTGCACTGGGGYGGCCTCACCTCGAGTCCTGGGGACAGTTTTGGGTGCCACAATATAAGAAAGATGCTAAACTATTAGAGAGTATCCAAAGGAGGGCCATGAGGGTGGTGAAGGACCTGGAGGCGAAGCTGTATGAGGAGTGACTGAGGTCACTTGTTCTGTTCAGCCTGGAGAAGAGGAGACTGAGGGGAGACCTCATGGCAGTCTGCAACTTCCTTGTGAGGGGAAGAGGAGGGTGCAGGCACTGATCCTGCACTCTTTTTCACTCTTGTGA
Source organism: Amblyornis subalaris (assembly GCA_018881555.1). NCBI lineage: Eukaryota > Metazoa > Chordata > Aves > Passeriformes > Ptilonorhynchidae > Amblyornis > Amblyornis subalaris. The sequence goes on from JACAXG010000022.1 coordinate 1,686,341, forward strand.
CCAGTGAAAGGACTCGAGGAAATTCAACATGAAGCTGAGTTGGGGGAGGTTTAGGTTGGATATCAGGTAAAGGTTTTTCACCCGGCAGGTGGTTGGGCACTGGAGCAGGCTCCCCAGGGAAGTGGTCACAGCACCAAGCCTGATAGAGTTCAGGAAACATAGCAATAACATTCTCAGACACGTGGTGTGACTCTTGGGGATGGTGGTGTGCAGGGCTAAGGGTCGAACTAGATGATTCTGATGAATCCCTTCCAACTCAGCATATTCTATGACTCYACTGAAGGCATCATTATATCTCAGCTTTTGTTAGCCTTATTTATAAGTAAAGTAAATGTTTTTGTTTTAGTTACAAGCCAGACAGTAATTTAATTTGGAAAAATATTAATAAATATTTCTGAAATTATTTAAATGAAATGTTTGCATCTACAGTGTGCTTTCCTCATTATATTTGAAATAGAGGAGAGGTATAGAACACTTAAGATTTCTAGTTGCTAGACTGCCACTGAAGTTTAAATTAAGATGGCATCACTAGATGATCTGTCATGGCTTCTTATGAATAACATGTGACACCCCATTGCATTTTATTTAATTACCCCTTTATTAAGCATAATAAATTATAATTTATTTATGTCTTGTCTTTTAGTAAGTGCTTTGGTCTCTTTGGAATAGACCCTTTATTTCAATTATTCTGCTACAGACCAAAGTATCTAGTAGTTTAATCAATTTAACTAAAATTGATGAACACTCTCTTTCATTATTATGTTGCTTTTGAGTCTCCAGATAGTCTCTGCTAGTACTCTATACTCCATCTGAAATTCAGATAAATTACTAACTGCATCTTTCCATCTTTTAGGAAAATTGTATTTGCACACTGAACTTTTTCTATTACTTTTGTCTCCACAGCAGACAGAAATAAAACTTGTTCTGCTCATTCCTCCTAACAAAAGTATCCATTTGACCACTATTACTAAGAATTCCAGCCTTTAACCAAAGAAAGCATTTTTTTTTGAGACTGCATCACAACCTTTCAATATTTCTGATGCAAATAGTACAGGTAGAAAGAACACCTGTATTGTTAGTGACACCAGCACCTAACTAGCATTGCACTGTTCCCCTTTCTAGCAGTCCTAGAATGCAAGAAAGCATCGTACCTACAGAATTGCTCCTCAGGAGGAGATAAAATCATTGATGTTCATGAATACTCCCTAATCATATATCTATTAGTCTGCATGGGATAACAGCTAAATCTAAAGTCATGATTTTAGGTTTGCAGTAATTCATTAATTCGGGTTTTACTCATAGCTTGATGAGTGCACTGATTATTTATGTGCATATTAATTAGTATTCTTTCTTTTGCAGAAGAGAAGCAGGCAACTGAATTACAATATAATACATACAACATATTTATACCCATATTTTCCTTGCTTAAAATAGTTTTGCCAGATGATTTCTTTGCCTCTGCACCAGCCTTAGTTATAGTGCTCAAATCTTAATAGCAGAGTACTTTAACTTCCGTAATATAAACACGTAAAGGARGATTCCTTATTGTGTTTTTTGAAAATAATGCAGATATTTGTCCCAGAAGASAGATTTCTGTAAAGAAGCCCAACTCAATGTATTCAAACATGGCATTAGTTGTTCAGCCTGGAGAAGACAAAGCTCTGGGGAATCCATTTAGTGGCCTTTCAGTACTTAGTGGGGGCTAAAAGAAAAATTGTAGAATCATGGAATGATTAATATTGGAAGGGATTTTAAACATCATCTAATTCCAACCCACCTACTGTGGGCAGAGACACCTTCYACTAGACCAGGTTACTCGGAGCCCCATCCACCCTGGACTTGAACACCTCCAGGGATGGGGAGTCTACAACTTCTCTGGGCAAATTCTRCCASTGCCTCACCGCCCTCACAGTAAAGAATTTATTCCTAGTGTCTAATTGAACCTACTCTCCTTCACCTGAAGGCCATTCTCCCTTGTCCTRTCACTACATKCCCTTGTGAAAATTCCCTCTCCAGCTCTCTTGTAAGCTCTCTTTATGTACTGGAAGGCYGCAATAAGGTCTCCCCARGGCTTTCTCTTCTCCAGGCTGAGCAGCCCCAGCTCTCTCAGTCTGTCTTCATGGGAGAGTGGCTCCAGATGTGTGATCAACTTAGTGACCCTCATCTGGACTCTTTCCAACTGGTCAACATCTTTCTTGTGCTGGTCCTGTTGTGATAGGGCRAGGGGTAATGGATTAAAACTGTAAGAGGGTCAATTTAGATTARATATAAGGAAGAAGTATTTTGTGATGATGGCGGTCAAACACTGGCACAGGTTGCCCAGAGAAGTGGTAGATACACCATCCCTGGAAACACTCAAGGTCCATTTGGATTGGGCTCTAAGCAACGTGATCTAACAAAAAATGTGGAATGTTGGACTAGATGAGCTTTACAGGTCTTTTTCAACCCAAACTATTCCATTGTTCTGTGCCTAATGTAAATATGCAGAACAGTAATCTGCCTGCCTTTACACAGTCCTGCAAAAAGGGATAAAAACCATGCAAATGGTGGAAAATAGAAACTGCTCATTGCTCTTGCTTTGATTTGTTATCTTTACAAATTGAGAGGCTAATTACTGAATCTATTTTCATTTAAATATACATWTTTGAAAATACAGTTATTTTCAAAATCCACATTTGAATAGCAGCATAATAAGACACAAAAAAAGAGGAAAAAATTCATTTAATAAGTGTGTAATCATTAAAAAGAAAGGATGAGTTGCATAACTCAGCTCAAGGTTTTCATGTCTTTTCACAGTATGATAATAAAAGAAATTGAGAAAATCCAAATGTAACAGAATTTAAGAACACAGAAATTTGTCTCTGAGAAAAAGTGTATATAACCTATGCTTCACATGTTTCTCATCCTTTTTGATACTTCAAATCTTCTTTATATCAAGATGTTCAGTGCTTTTTCTTGTTCAGCGAAACTTCCTGAAACTATTAACAATTAGGCAAAGGTCACAGTTCCCAGACTGTGAACCAATGACATCTGATTGAAGTTGGGTGGACTTAGTATTCAAATGCATTAAATCATTTTGATATCTCAATGCSCAGACTCCAAAATGGCTAAATGAGGTCTTCCTCAGATGCATCTTGCTCTCTTAAAGYTGGTATTAGTAGGGCTCTCATAGGGGGACAAGTATAACAATAGGTTCTACAGATCCATCGGGTGGTTCTAAAGCACTCAATGTGTCATGCTCTCCTCAGTATTCCTTGCAGGACTTTTAAATGGTGAACATACAAACCCATAAAAATAACAGAGAAAGACCCACTCCCGTGTTTTGCTGTAATTAGTAGGATGATGTAACTATCCCCTCTCACCTAAATCCGCAGTCTAGGAYTCTAAGCTTTGTGAGGATTATGAAACTAAATAATTCAAGGGTTTTAAGCAAGTCTAAGTGGATTATAATTCCACAGTTTTCTATTGCATAGTGAGCATTTTAGTTTTTYGGACTCCCATGGTCAGGAATGCTACTCTTACATCCTTTTACTTTTCTGAATGTTACACTTCACTCTGCACATTATGAATTCACTGGAGTCCTACCTGTGTTCTATGGATCTACTCAGTTTTTCTTGTCCAGAAATGTGAATTCATATGAAGATATAKATAAGTGCCAAAATTAAAGAAGACACTGGAAGAAAATGAAATTTCATATTTTGATATATATTATTTGATAGTAACCACCAGTTGCTGCCATTAAATTAACAAGTGACTTTTCTTAGCAACTCTAGTTCTTTGTGATGTGATCTGCTGCAAAACAGAAAAAGGATTTTTGTTTACCTCACTCTCTACRAGTGGGGCTAATTCTTCTAGATGTCACAGTTCACTTGAGCTGCTAATTAGAATTCAGGCCAAAATATATCTGATGAGAAAGCCATTTTAATGTACAGATGTAGAATAAATCATACTTCTTTGTTACCTTCGTAATATAGCTTCATCTTTATTTTTGTTAGCTATTACTTTTTTAATATACTATCTGAAGTGATTTGAATCTCTCAAAAACAAAGATAATTTTACATAATCACAYATATCATTTTAAAACCTATAATACGTTACCATTTGTTGAAACTCTGAAACTATAGTATTTCTGTTTCCACAGAAGGCTTTGATTATATGCTGATGWTTTTATAGGAGTCATATGATGTGATTTTTCTTGCTGATTCTAAGGAGGAGAAAGTACCTTTGAATTGTGAAGCTCATGGAAATCCCCCAGATACAGATAGGTGTTTTAGAATTCTTTGCAATTTCCAGATTACTTGGCCACTGCAATAACATTCTGAGAGTCAGCATGCACTAGAAAACAACATAACAGAAACAGCTCCATGACCTACAGGCCTTTCTTGATTGTTTCTCATTCTGAATRAGGAAAAATATTTAAGTGAAAGTCAATAAAGTCAAAGCAATTTGTGAAATTTGAAACAATGTTCTCTATGCATTGTACCTATCCATTTGGAGAGACTCCTTTTTTCTAGTTTTATGACTTGTGTCTGTAACAGCTGACAAGATAAAAACCTTTAATTTTTTTTTTTCTAAACACATCTTCCATAAAGCTAGGAAATACTATCCCATTTTATAGACAAACCAGTAGAGAACAGGTACGTTAGGACACCATAGCTGAACCAAACYTGGAGTGTTTTCACTGGTGAGATCACCATCTTACTCCTTTGTGACAATTTTCTCTTGCTTCTTTTCCCATGCAGGCTATTATGCACAGTTCTCTCTTACACAGATCTGTAAAGCCACATCTGTGATTCTGAGAGTTCAGGTTTTTAAGGGTACCCACTCCTGGGTGGGAGTAGCATGCTGGAAACACCTTATCCATTTGCTGTATCTGACCTGGCTCATATTTTATACAAATTGCAAGTGATGTAGGAGGGCTGCAGGAACATATGGTTAATTATTTTTTCCAGGCACCCTTTATCTTTTCTCATAGAGTCATTCTTCACCTACAGAGGGAACAGAAGGACTCTTATCACTGTGTTTTGTCATATGTGGCATTCATCAKTTCTGCGTTTTATTTTTTACCTATTACATTTGGGGATTTTTAAAAATTCTGTGTGAATTCCAGTTCTACTTATTTGAATTACAGAACCTGCACTTCTGTGRCTGAAAGAAATTCGGAGGCAGTACAATCTTTAGATACCCCCAGCACAGCAGCATTGAATCTCTCTCTTTGCAAATAGATGCAATTCATTAGACCTGTCTAATGCATGGCACAGCCTCCCCAAAAGGCATAGACATGGATAAGATATCTAAGTAGCATTAGGAAGAAGTGGACTGAAATTCCTCGAACTGGAGTTTGAACTCCTTATAGTGTGGGATTAAAACTATTGTTGAACTCTTCCTTACTAATATTCCTTGTGTAATTTCTCTTACTTATTTGCTACTTTTTTTTCACTGATAAAAAACGATGTTCCTTAGTTCTACACACTGCTAAAGACCTATGAGTCCATTAACTATACCATGCAGCCATAGAGAAAAGGCACAAATTTCCACCAAAATATTGGAACCTTGTGTTCAGTCCTCCCAGACAACCTCATTAATATTGAGGATATTTCTCTTTGGAGAATCTGTGCCATCCCTTTTCTTTCTTGGCTCAGCTATTTTTAAATTTTCACGTTGGAATGCAGTCAAAAAAAGCACACTGCATTTCCTATCTTACTTAGAACACATATGCTGGTTTGAAATTTTTCATTATTATCATTTATTATAGAAATGGCATATGAAAAAAAACCCACACCATAACCTTAAAGTTACTTTCTATCAGCTTTTCTATTTAGAATATTTTGAAATACTTTGTGTCAATTGTCTTCAAGAAGAAAATCTAACTGAATTTTCCAATCAACCTATTGCCTTTTTAAAATATTATACTTGGATACCTGTTCTCCCAGAGAAGGGTAAGTGACAGGAGTACAATCATTTGAGACGGCTCCTGGGATATAAAGTCAGGCAGCCATCAAGCTCCAAAATTTTGGGGAAGTATTACAAAACTATAATTTTTCACTGAATTTAACAGAAAATGAAAATAAGTGAAGTCAGCTAATTAAAACAAACCGATTTTTACTTCATTTTCTATTTGGAAATGCCAAAACATATAATTTTTACTTTTTCTTAATCTCCATCTATTCTGGATCAATTAATTTAGAATTTTTAAAAGAAATTTATTGAAGGAAAAAAGAGGTCAACTAACATTATTTCATTAAAAATATTAAAACATTAATAAATTATTCAGGATGAAATTTTCTCCATTTTAGAACTATTATGTGTGAATCTCTTTAGAAACTGCATATTAAATCCTACAGACATTTCCTTAGTATCCCTCACAGTATAAAGATACTGTCAGCAGTGTTTCAGTTCTGACACTGATTGAGAGAGGGGTCCTCTGTGATTGAACGTTCAATCATTTGAAAATGGGGAAGATGATAGCTTTACAGTTTATCTTAATTCGGGTAATTCTGACTTTTGTATTAAGGAAAAATGGAGAGCTACTCCAGCTGAGTTCTGTTCTCTGTACCTCATTCACCATGAAAGTTAGAGATAGGATGTACTGATAATAATTTTGCTTTGTTGAAGTTACCTCTTGAGTGCACATGTTGCCAAATTCTGCTAGTCTCTCCTGAATACTGGCGAAGCTTGGAGGTGCTTGGCAGTGACTTGAGACAACTTTGAAATCRCAGAATGACTGCAAAGCAGTGATGGAGGAAGTATCTGTGCATCATGATACAGATGCCATATGACACTTTTCAGAGTTTTATGATACCTATTATACCACTTCTCTCTTTTTTGTGATGTCAAAAACATTTTTTTTTTACAATTTCTGATCTTAACAGTTTTACACAAAAGCAACTTTAAAGTCTTCTTATATGGATTGCTGTTCTTTAATTGAGATAGTATGTCTTCCCAGGAGATTATTCCAAAGTGATGTAGTCTACTAATCTGCCTTACAAAATCCTTTCTCCTGCAGATTTTGGACTCTTTTGAGGGCTTGTTTGTTTATGTCTTTAGAGGCCAATGTAATGGGTGAGAGTTTTTGCCAGAGAATAGCCAAAAAGTAAGCAAASAAAAATTCACCACTCATATAGCATATAAATGATGAGATTTTAAGGTTACTTCTCAACCYCAGAAAAAGATCTGTTTATTTGGGAATTATTCAGTGCATTTGCTTAAGTGTGATTCTTTCTAATAGGATTGTTCATACTTCTAATTTCACCCACAAACAACTCCCAGGACCAGTAATTCTTCTGCCAGCTACTCATCTGATCTTAGCTTCCCTTTACCTGGTGACTGCCGGTCATGACCCTTGAACAGCCTCCACCTAATTTCAGTTTCCTCAGTCCCAAACTTCTCTGAATTTTGTGTATCCTGATGCAACTAATAAAATGTTGTCTTTGCTGCCAATATTTTCTTGAGCTCCAAAGAACAAATGCTGGAAGAATGGAAAAGAGAGTTTTCTTACTCATACAGAGCAGACTCAGTGCTACTGACTCTCTAAGCTTACCTGGGCCTAAGGCTTATTAGGCTTCAATAATAAAATATGAACTGAAACTTCAGTTATTGTAAGTAAAAGTCATATTGTTGACATGAAGGATGTATCTGCTCTACAGATTGCCAGTCTGAAGTTTCTGTGGACTATAATTTTGCAAACAAAAGGTTTATTAATTTGATTAATCATAGGCAAAATGATAAATGAGGTTGAAAATCTGTTTTGACTTACCTCTTTTAGAAAAGCTTAGCATTTCTCAGGCATGCATTGTGGAATGTTTCCATCCAAAGGYTTGACTAAGTGATATGGATTATTGCACAAGTTATCTTTAAATGGCATCCTCAGCAATGGCTGGTGCTGGGGCGTTCTGTACACTAAACTTGATGCCTTCCTTTGGCTAGAAAATGCTTAGGTAATTTCTCTCATTTTTTTCCTAAGATGGCTTCATAATGAAATTGAAATCGACATTGAAAGTGATTATTGCTGTAGTCTGCCACAAAGAAGTTTGATCACCTGCAGTTCCAGTGAAATAAAGGATTCTGTACCGTTATCAGTGTTCAACCACCAATATGCTTGACAGTATGCTAAGCAGAAAAACTGTTCTTCGGTATGAATGTAAGCAACATTTTTTTTAACATAGATAATTTTTTTTGCTTGATAAGGTTCTAAATTGTAATTTGAATACATTAGACAAAAGATACACTGTCTACTGACTTGGTTGGGTTAGGATTTTAGGATTAGAAATAAAATGCTTAGTGGGAAAGACTGGTTTTCTAAGGACTTTTGACTTTGAAAATAGAACCAAATAATAGGGAAAACAGTTCAATGTTCCCAATTGTTGTACTTTGATCATATATTTGAATATTCCATGATGTTGTATTTCACTAATTTCTAATTTTCTGCAGCATATATCACTATGCTAAAGCACCTGAGCAGGAGACAAAGAACTGCAAAATTAGACATAGAGTTGGATAAACTCCATCTATTCTGCTGGATAGCCATATCTGTAAATACCTGTGTGAGAGCATTAAGGTAAGACCTCTGGGCTGAGGGGTGGAGGCATGTAAGATGATGTGTGAGGCTTAGCTGGAGCCAGGGACAACCCACTAGAAGAATGTCAAAGTTATATCAAGTAACTTATCTGTGTGTACATTGGTATATCTRTCTTTGATATCTATCTCCCATGATTCCTATGGCTATAAAATTGCCTAGCMTAAAGAGAAGATTTAAAAATTAAACTTAAATATTTTTTCCTCAACAATGACTAGTTTAGGCATCTCCTAAATGACTTGAAAATCATAGGAAACAGAAAGAAATACAGGTTCCAAAGTGGCAAATTCTATCTGCCTTTCTGCACAGCCATGTTTTTGTGTGCCACACAACCTGTCATTGGAATAGTGTGCTGCAAGCTTGATTGTAACTGAGGATGTATTTTATCCTTACCCTTGCCACATGTACAATCTCTGTATTCCATTAGGTCACAAAACAAAATTGCTTTTCTCCATCTGTGGATTATTCAACCTTTCACAAATATGCCATTTCTTGTCCTTTTCTCTCCTCCATTCTTGACATATAGGTGTGAATAGCACATCCTGAAAGAGAGGTAGAAAGGAATAAAATAAATAAAAGAATAAAATGGCTTTAGTAGAAAAATTAATTTTATGAAGATGTCTGTGAATTGCAATATTTTCAAATGCTTGCCTTAAAACGAAAGAAAAAAGAAAAGTGTTTTTTTATTTTTAGTATAAATCTTCAAATTATGAAAGGACTAAATATCACCCTGTCTCTGTGATAAAACTGTCTTGTATCCTTTAAAACACATGAAATGATTGTGTGTACAAATGGCTCATTTTTCTTGGTTATCCACTCATTTTAGCTCTTCTAATCATCACCTTAACTCTCCTGCCTGTTWGTGGGTTGTGTCCTGCTTTCCTCTCCCTTAAGGTGATGTATAGTTCTAGCAAGAGAAAGGTCAAATTGTGATCAGGAGAAGGATAATAACTTCACATATCAATGTACATTTCTTCTCTCTTGACAAATAATCACMATTCCTCCTGAAAATTCCCTGCACCACATGGTCCCCTTTGACCTTTTGGTCAATAAATAATGCATTCTCTCTAAAGTAATTGAACTACCTTATTTGGCTGCAAAATATCTTGTACCAGAAAGTGTGATACATAGGACAGTGAAATATTACATTGTGGAAAGACTTCAGTTTTACTTTAGCTTTAGGATGAAGACAGATTTGTTTGCATTCTGACCTTTTTTTCTCACTGCCCAGTAGTGATCTAAACTGAAGTAAAATACCCAGCATTTGATAGACCGAAGGAGATTTTTGATTTTAAGGATAACTGGAGAAATTTCTAGAACAAAAAGGATTTTAAATCTGAATATGCTTGGGGGTGGAACGCTAGGGGGAGGAGGAGGTAGTTGTCTGTTTCATTATTGCAAAATAACTTGGGATCTGTACATTCATAATTTATTGCGTTAATCAATAGCAATTTGTTAGYTGTCTCACCTCACACACAAGCCCTCCAAAATGAAGCTTAGCATTAAGACCTGACTTATAAGTTTGCAAAAACATTGGCAAGTCATATCTGCGTGCCGAAAGATACAACATTTTGTGGGGTTTAGAACCCATTTTTAAGTTTGAAGAGAGACTACAGGAGACTTTGGAGGTTATAGAAATACTAAGCTTTGTAAGAACAAAATTCCACACTTTAAATTCGGGTGTGAGATGAATTAGGGAGCTAAGCGACCCTGTAGGGTTTCTGTCTGCTTTCAAAGCATTTGTGCCTCCAAATAAATGATCTTTTCCATTTATTTGAAGAACAGGATCAAAACCACAATAAATAAACTGTAAAAACTGAGCTGTTGTCTTCTAGTAYCTGGAGTTATTTTAATGTTTTGTTCCTGAGAAATGGAACCTAAATTTTAAATCCCAGACTTTCTCCTGGATGTATTTCAGTGTTTTATAAAGAGGTCCTTGACCAAATGAGTAATAGCTGTTTTTTACCTTAATTGCAGGTTAATAAAGTGTTTTGTCTGGAATTAATACATTATATTTCCTACAGCATGGTACTGAGTAGTTCAGGAACATATAAATCATACTGAAACAGACTGTGATGCAATCAAACAGTATTGTTTCATGATAGACTGTTGGGTTATAACCAAGCATTTCCTTGTGAAAAAGTACCATTTTTCTTTGCTTTCTAGGCTTTTTATTCCTTCCCTTTATTTTTTTTTTTTTGAAGAGAAACCATACCTGAAAGTGCTAAAGCTTAAAGCTGTAAGGAAATTGCCCTGAAACTGAAAACCTTCAGGAAATTGAATGGACATACTACATACAACATCCAAGATATTATGTCTCAGTTCTGTTTCTTGGGATTTTGTGTTGGCAATTTTTATTATACCCAGCCACACACACATTTCTCTGAACAGAGTTTTGACCAGCCTTGAAGACAATAATAACAGACAAYAGACATATCAGGAGGAGCTCTCACGCTAAGCAAGAGGTCAGTTCCTCTCCCCAGAATGACTATTGTTGAAAAATATATTTTAAAGAAAATCAACAATGGTCTTCTTTGTGATGCCTGTGGATGAAACATCTATAAATATCTCGGCAATATACTGTTAAGAAGTGGTACTGGAAGATACTTTGCCTTCCATCAATTACTTCAAGGCAAAATCTTGCATCCAACAAAGCTCCCAGTGCTCTGATCAATAACACTGTTAAGGATGGAAATAAGATTTTACAAACCACTTCAGAATATATATTCTAGATTCTGAGACTAGTCACTGTTGTAGTGAAGTTTTCCTCTACTGCAAAATCCTTCTGTTGATCCCCTGCCAAACTTCTATAGAGATACAAAAACTTAAAACAAGCCTATAGTTCAAGTATTCACCTTTTTTCTTACTGCGGATCAATTCAGTATTTCTGCTTAAAAGACTTAGAGGTCAGACATGGTCAGGTCCTCATGGCTGTCCAGCTTTTAGTAGTTTCTGGGTCATAATCCTTTCCAGATGGAGTGCATTTCACCAGTTCTTTACAGTTGGTCATAAAAGCTTTGGCTTTATACCACACGCTTCTGCTTTTGCAATCTGCTTGCCCTCCTTACTGTATGCGCGTGTGCAAAGCTTCTCTTGTAATAATCACCACATCTTCCTTCCCTGAATGGTGTAGAAAGATTTACATACAGAGATTGCCTTATTTAGTCATTATGAAAACAACATTTTGTCCATTTCTGAAACAAATGCGAGAAGAAAAGTTCACAGATGTTCTGTGCTAGTTCTCAGGAGCGCCCTTCTGAGAAGACAGAGAAAGTAACTCCCCCAAAGTAACTTGTACCCATTACCCACGTCTTTTCCATGTGACTCCTTGTACAAAGGGAGTCTTCATCTTCATAGCCACCTTTTAAATTCTGGAACATGGTGACAAGGCCTCCCCTAAGCCTTCTTTTCTCAAGAGGGATCAAAATCCAGTTCTCTTCGCCTTTTTTCATCTAGCAGGCTTCCCAGTCTCTGTTTCCATTCTCAGCCCTACAGCCAATTAAGTTTTTGATAGTTTCAGAGAGATTCTTCTTCAGTGTTTGCACAGAGAAAAATGGTTTTTTAGTTTGGCAAGAGCAATTTTAAGTGCAAAGTTAAACCTTTTTAGCTCTATTAAATATCCAGAAAATCAGGGCCTTCATGGCCCTTCTCTTGAYCCTCTCCAGCATGTCTACATCTCTCTTGTATAGTAGGGACCAAAACTGAACAGGGGATTCCAGGTGTGGCCTGACAAGGACCAAGCAGAGCATGATAATGTCTTCAAAATTTGCAGTTGAGATGTCATTGTTTCAGGATGAAAATAAGATTTTATAAAACACTTAAAAACATGTATTCCAAATTCTGAAAGTAGCCATTCATGTAGTGGTTTTCCTCCTGTAATGGTTCACAGCACTTTCACATTTACTAAGTTCTTTTCCTGATTTTAAATATAGCGAAAGGATAAACCTATGCAAGCAGAAGGAAAAAACTTCTGAAAACATAAAGGCTAACACAGGAAATTGAATTTACCACCCCAGATGGGCAGGGAAAAAGACATGGGATCCTGGCCTCATGCSTTAATGATGCATTATCCCACAGTAATGAGGGCATTGAGAAAAGAAGAATGGTACCATGAAGCCAATTCCTTGTCTTTAATAAAATATGTTTTTTCAAGTTGTAAGGATATCTAAGCAGGGCCCGAGGTTTCAGGCCCTTACATCTTTCATTTTTTCTTTTTTAAAATGAGGCAAACCTTTTCTCAAAAGTTATTTGCACTCAAGAATGATGACAAAACAGATGATTATGTTTGTTTAAATGTTGTCAGTCTGACAAGAACAAAGCCTGTTTGAAAAATGCAAGTCCTTTTTTCCCTCACCACATGAACAGTTTGAGCAAAAGAATCTGGCACTGGAAAGAATGTGCCAAGACCCACTCACAGAAGCTRTTATTTATATAGTACAATATGCTCATATCATCAAGACCTTGCTCCCTGAAATATACACCTCAGCTTGAGAACTGTCAGTATCTACAAGAAATGAGAAGTTAAAAAAAATATAAAGTGATACCTACTGTTCAAGCATTGCTGCTTCATTAATATATCTTCTCTGAGGAGAATTACTAATTTATACCTATGAAATAATTAGTGTCTTCCAGACATACTTTTACTGTCATCAAGTTATAGGAGAAGTATAGTTTTGTTCATGTGTGCTCTGAATCCAATTCAAAGTAAATGACAGTGTCTACTGATGCCTTCAAACAACAGGCAGCTGCCATTATTCACTTTATTGTATTGGGACAGGAAGCTGCTTTTTAAATAACAATGACATTAAACCTACAGCACTTTCTTGATAYGTTTTTTCTTATTTTTACCATTGTCTTTTCTATTATTCACTTAGATTGCGTTCCAAAGCTGCAACAGTAAACCACAAAACATAGCACATGATGAAAATTTAAAGTAATTCAAGTTCATTTTCAATCTCAGGATACAGTAGCTTGCTAGAATTGCTTTTCTCAAAAGTGAAAAAGGAATTATTTAGGAAAAAAAAAAGGCCAATCAGTGAGAAAATAAACTTTTACTGACATATGCACCTATACCTCTATCCATCCATATAGTATTTTTAATTGCAGTGGGGTTTTTTCTTCTAGGTCTTGTAGATACAGCTCCACTGGCAAATACATGCCTGTTTGCCAATGCTAACAGCTTTTCTGGTGCCACCTTCTCTTAGGTGTATACAGACATATGCATGTCTATAGACATATACATATACATACATAGTTATTCATTTACATGCATATAGTTATTCATTTATTTAATAATAGAAACATAGAAATGGATATAATAAACTGCAATTATGGTAGACTATCATTCCTTGAAGGGATTCCTAGAATTAYCTTGGAAAAGGCTGCAGATTGCAGGAATGGAGAGGGAGAGTAGTATATCACAAGATGGATAAAAGGGTAAGTCAGGAGCCAGAGCCTCAGCTGTGGCAAATTACTTTGGCTTCGTTGATTTCTGTAGCCCTCCAGCCTTTCCACAGCAGTATCTTTAGTCTCAATAATCAAGTAAGGCACGACAGAAAAACAACTCCATGAGAATGGAGTCTGAGAAGGCAAGAAAGGGAATGAACTACAATTTTTAAATTCCATAACCCTTCCCCACAGTGTCAGGACTATAGTGAGGACTAAGACAGCTTCATGACAGGATGGAGATGTCACATTCAATTTTTATTTGGAGTCTAAACTCAAATAGTAGTAGAAATAATTTTTTTAATGATTTGTGTTTAGTGGAATTGTCTTTTTTGAGAATCACAGAACTTGAATCTGAAGTTTTGAACTAAGAGTCCCCTTTTATGCATCCCTCTACATACATTTCATGACTATTTTATTCTTTGAAGGTAGAAATATTTAAAGAATTTTGCCCTTCCACTGCATGGAATATTTTGTAAATAATGGTCAGATTAAAAAATTGTTGCAACAGACAGCTTAAATTAGTTTTCATGGATTTTAGTATAGTTAAGAAGAAACATTCCATTAACACCCTTCACACTTTACAAGTGTAGATGAGGCAGAGTTAAATATTCTCTGAAGATGCAGTCCAAAAATACTCCGAGGGAAGAGAAAGCCAACTGACGGAATAAACGGAGAAATGCACCAGTTACACAGTGGAGTGCTGTGATCTTTTTGTTTCCAGAGGGTTCAAAGAAACAGAACCAGCTCAGCTGGATAGGATTCAGCCTCGTTCTGTCCTACCTGCATAATAAGGAGACCTCTCACCTTCCCATATTTATGTTTGGCAGCACAGATGGGTTCTTCAGGGTAAAAAAAACTCCTTGATGTCCTAATAGCAACCAAAGCTTTCTTTTCCTTTTGCTTTTCCTTTTCTTTCACCAAATGAGCCTTCCTCATCTTGACCACTCCCTCACCTTGGAATCTGTAGTATTTGCTATTTTCAGATCATTATTTGAATAAAATTAAGGTTTTATCACTGTAATACAGTAAGACAAAACCAAGCTGATAACATTATGTAAGAGAAAAAGAGAAAGAACAAAAGAAAACATTTGAACTTTCACTAATCCTTCTCTTTTTTGTAGGCTATGGCATTGTTTACTTTAATGTCCTTTTTTTAAAGAGAAGGCTATCAGTCTGCTTAGTACGGTGACTGGAACAGAACTAGTCAGTGAGGGCAGGGTGTGGGTTACAATTAAGTGCTCTGCAAATGAAGCTGTTCACTGAGTAGCAGGTGTAAGCAAACAGGGGAAATAGTGGGTGTGGGAAGAGGGCTCAGAGAGAGATGAACAAAGGGGGAAGGAGGCAGTTTGGGGAGCTCAGACTGAGATGCCCCGTGTTTATTGCTTCTTCATACCTTTTTAAATAATGCATAAGTGTCTATATACATTGAAATGAGAAGATTCAAAATAAGTAATCACAAGTGGAAATGAAAACTTTCTTGAATATTTACTTATCATGCATATGCAAATGCTGACCATATGCACATAATTCTTTTAGAATTAGATACCTAGTTACAAAAATCCTGCATTTTAACTGTTTAGTGATATCTAGTACTTGTCTAACCTTTGCTGACTTCTACTACTTAGGTTTAATTAAAAGCTCTTTTTAAAAGACAATTAAAATGATTTATGCAACCAAGATATTGTGTTTCCACATCTAAAGTGGAGCCACAATCAGAATTCTCTTTTTGCTCTATCATTCTCTAACCTCTTTGGTGTACAGAGACACTGCATCCAATCGATGGCAGATAATTCTTCAAAGCACTCAACTGGTTGAAGGTACATTTCCACCTTCAACAGTGTCTGAAACAGGAAAAGAATCCTTTTCTGCCGTGCTAAGGCAGTGCTTTGTCACCTCTGGCATCATAGTGAAGCTTGGGGTGAAGCACTGACACACAAGTCACCCATATAATGTAATTCTTGTCATGCCCCATAGTACCTCTTAGGTGTGTAAGAGCAAGCTATTTCCCAGAAAAAAATCTTGACATAGCTTGGGGGAATAGTCCTGCCATAAGCCAGGGACTTTTCCCAGCAGTTAGTGAAGAGGATCAAAATTGAAGACGAAATAAACCTTTTGTTGTTGTTTAACTGTACAGAGACATGTTGTTTGTATGGTTTTTTGCTTTCCCTGCTATCCTCTGACTTAGTAAGACCCAACAGAGAGATCTGTAGAGTGAAGTCATTGGTGCTAAGGACCTGCTTGTTTTGGTTGGTTTTTTCTTTTTTTTTTCCTTGAATGGACAACCTTTTAGAGACGAGAATGCAACAGGTGTGCTTCTGGAGCACATATTGTTTAGTCTGACCCAAAAGGAGCCTTGGGCCTGCTCTGTGTCATGAAGCTCAGTAAATGATGACTACTGAGAGATTTCCTCCAGAAGTACGTGTCAGATGAGAATTAGAAAGCTAATGCAAACGCGACCACAGCCTGCACAACTGGTGTATAAGGGCAGCAGATCACAGGTGAAATCTGAGCTTTTCCTGGGTACCTGACTTAGCTTTCTAATTCAGAAAAGTGAAGTCAAGATGATCAGCAGCAGTTCTAAGCCTCTGCTAACCTTAACTCAAACCTGAATCTCCTCTATTACAGGAAAGAAATAACCATGCCTAAGTCAGGAAATAGGGTAGGTGGTCTGAATTTGGTCCCCTTCATCCTTGTCCAGCAGAACACAGCTCCGGAAAACATGTATGCTTCAGTGGTTCAGGTAGCTTTAGAACATGCTGGGGGAAAATGACAGTAAAAGTGTCCCTGAGAAGGAATTTTTTTTTTCTAATAAAATATCTAGCTGATAGTAGATGTAAAGTTAATGAGCCTGTAGCTGAAAGAAAGCGCCTCCTCCCCCTTGGACTTTCTCCAGCTCACAAATCTCCATCTGCTAATTGGCCTTAATCCACTGAAAAGAAAGCCTTCATAGAACATGGAAAATACTGAAATGATGCATCGATCCATTTTCATGTTTTAAACCAAAAAATATATTTCTTTCACCTGGAAAACTAGGTAACTGAACAAGTAGCTTTAGAAACTAAAACCAGAAGTGGGAGGAATTTTTTAAAACAAAGGGGGTTGGGAAGTCAAGCTAAGAAACATGCTATTAAGTTGTAAAAAATTATTTTGCTCACCAAATGCACACATTGCAAAATAATCAAAATCAGCCCTCCCTCAATAATAGAAGCTGGTAAAAGAATGACACCGTTAATACGTTTTCCATGCCTTCTCATTCTGTAATTAATGTCCTTTTTTTGCTGTGTTAGAGCAGGTCCTTCTGCATGAACACAAGTTGTTCTTTGAACCAAATCCCTCAGGTTTTCAGTTATAAAAAAAATTCTGATAAGAATAAAATCTAAAAAAGCCCTTTAGGGTCTTTTAAGCCAGAATAAAAATTGTAGCTTGCCCTGCCTCAGAATTTTCCACTCATTTTCTTTTCATATAAATCCTGAGCTTCATCAATAAAACTAAATGATAATAACAGATTAGTCAAGGCACTTCTTGAAAAAACCTCTCCCATTAACACACTAAACTCCACTCCCACGGAATTAGAAGATTAAAAATAAACTAATTACCCTTACTTTAGCATCATAAGTAACTGGTTCCAGCCACCTGGCTCACAGCTGCTATGGAAACTACTCAATTAATCAAAATAAGGTTGGGATTTTTTCTGATTATTCAAGAGAAAAAGAGAAAGGAATGAAACCCCCCACACACTCAGTAGGAAGGAACAAACTCCTCTTCTGAAATATTCCAGACAGATTTTAATCAGTCCAAAATATTAACATATGAGTACTACTATTGCAGGGAAGTTAGGATTTATAATAAGATGGTGAGAAACTTCTACTCTCTTCTTTGGCCTCATAGCACCATGGTATGAACATCCGGTACAAAAGTTTGTCCTTTGTTTAGTATTTGGTGAAAAGCAGGGTGAAGGAATGATAGTTTCAGCTGTCTCTTGCTCCATTTCCGTCAGATTGGTGAAGATGAATGTGTGCTTAATACCTAACAAACCTCCCAACCTCTGTATGAAAAGTTCTGCACAGACAAATTGTAAGTTTGTTGACACGGTCACACGGTATGCGTGAGGAGGAGGAAAGGTTATGTGTAGAAACATGTCTTGCTCTCACCTGTGACTTTTAAACTCATTTGTGTGAGACTAGGATTAAAATGCTGTTTTAATGTCATCCAGCATTTTGAAGAGAGATTAATAAAATTYGGTAGTAAACGCCTCACAGAGCCCTTGAAAAGCCAAATCTGAATTTGCTTTAATTATGCAAATTCAATGACTTATTATAAGAACGATCTGTCAAGCCTTACCCCTGGTTTCGATGAAGAGTAAGATTACATTAACGTAGGAAATAAAAGCCAAAACATGAAATAAACTAGAAACTGGGTAACTGGTGTAGTCCAAATTTAGATCTCAATTATAAATCAAGTGGAAATGTTTCCCACTSTGTCCTGCAGTCCTATGGATTAGGTCCAATTATTTTTTTCTAAAATAATTTAACCTCTGATGAGAGAGATTCTTTACAAGGTCATGTAGGAACAGGACAAGGGAGAATGGCTCCAAATGGAAAGAGGCTAAGTTTTGATTAGATATTAGGAAAAAATTCTTCACTACGAGGGTGGTGAGGCACTGGTACAGGTTGCCCAGAGAAGTGGATGCCCCATCCCTAGAAGTGTTCAAGGCCAGGGTGAATGGATCAGTGTGATCTAGTGGAAGATGTCCCTGCCCATGGCYGGAGGCTTGGAACTAGATGATCTTTAAGTTCCCTTCCAAGCCAACCCCTTCTATGATTCTCTGATTCTATGAACTAAGAATAAGTATGATATCAGTACTTTTAACTTTGGCATGCAGCAAAAAATGTGGGAAAATTATCTCAGTTAACAAGGTAGCCCTGCAGACATATACTTGGTAAACTGAGCTTGTTAAAACAAACTGTTTTTTAATGCAGCCAGGTACAAAATGCATATTCAGGGCCAAGAAATGAGACATGTCTACAGAACTTACAGAGAAGAGGCAGGTGAAGGCACAAGCCTGACACAGATTAATTTCAACAAAATTTAACTATCTGAAAATGTAGTAGCTCTCTATCAAAACTGGGGAGATTTATCTTTAGAGGCCGGTTCTCTTAGCTCTTTTACAAACTTGTCCCATAACAGAACTAATCATCTTTTTGAAAATGTCTCTTTTACACTTTTGCCAATAGAGATGAATGTAAACTTTTTAACTACCTGTCTTTTGTTGGGGTAAGAATACAATCAGGGTGGGTTCAGACCTGCGAGAAAGACCTGCCTGACACTGCTGTGTCTGTGTCCTTCCAGTTGTCTCCATTTTGCAACATCTTCTGGACTTTTCATTCTTTTTTCATGTTCTTCTGAAAAAAGGTCCTGAAGAGCTAGGAGCATCATAGTGAACTAACAACTAAACACAGCTTCTCATGTGAAATTAGAGCTGAAAATACTAGTGTGATTCATAGCCTCCTAAGCCAAAAGCCAATGAATAGGAATGGTATCTGAAAGGATCTCCTTTCTTCTGTCTAAACCACTGGTGGAAGCAGCATGGGTCTAATTTTTACCATTTTCAGAAGAATGCTGAAAAATCAGAGGTGATCCAGAGAGTAACAATATTCTGAATCACGTGCTAGAGGAAACATCCAGAAAAAGACTCAGAGATCAATTTAACTTAGTAAGAAACAGTGTGCAGCTAGTTTTCCTCATGGAGATACCATGTACTAAAAGGACCAGGTGATGCTGTAGTTTCTTTTGTTCTTTAGCTCTGCTGAATACAGATATGCAGTGGAGTCCTGCCAGTATAGAAATGCTGTAATGTACTAAATAAGATAAAAAATATATGACTGCATTGATCTTGAGCAAAGTGGTATTATGTGTGCCTTATGCATTGGTGGGAGGCTCTAGGAACAAAGAAGAACATGCTTCTTGTTTGGAAATAATGGGTATGTGAGTTAATTTGACTGGATTCCTTTGTATATCATAAAAATTTAAACAAAGGTATCCAAATGGAAAAGAAGCAAATAGTCCATATCATATTGATGTATTCATTCCAGTTTCTGTGAGCTGTTTGATCTAACCATTTAGCCAATAAATGTTAAGATGAGAAGTGTTCAGGAACACACAGAGAACAGTAGCAGATTTTCAAATATTTATGTTTTCATTGTATGTTTTTTTTCTCTTGCAAACTATCACATGGCATGAGTCTGCATTAAAAAGGGATTTTCACGGCAGCAAAAATGTTCAAATCTTTCAAACTAGAAACTTAAATGCATTTTCCTTTTGGATTATTTTTGTAGTTTTCATAACTGGCATTCCACTGGGACTGGTATGTCTGCTGGCTGGAGGTGGGTAATGGTCCCACAAGGATATGCTTTGCTTTCTTCAAATAAATATAGGCATACATTAGCTGGAGAAGCATCCTGGGAGGAATGTGCTTCTCAGTTTGTCAATATTGCATGCAACCAGGCATTATTATTGCTTATTTGTATTACAGCAGAGTGTAGAGAGAGTGAGGCTGCCATTTTTGTAGACAGTAGAAGATTACACAGCAAAATAAGGTCTCTCCAACAGGAAGTCTTTCATAAAACTCTTAAGTACGGGAAAGGAATTAACAGCTCGGGGAAGTGAAGTAACTTGCAGAAGGTCACACAACAGATCAGAATCAGAGCTACTGAGGAAGTCCAGGATTGCTGATTCCCTTTGTGTCAGGCTGTTGAACCGGTCCAAGGAAAGATGACTTTCTATCCCCACTGGTTATAAATAAAGATAATCTGTCCAGAAGAGCAGCTGGCAGAATTCAACCAAAGCCCACTGAAGTCAAGAGAGATTCAGTTATTTACACCATCTATAATTTGCTATAGGATTTGTCATCTGAATTTATGAATTGAGCTTAAGGAAACTGGAATTTAAAAAGAACACAAAAATCGTAATGCAATACCAGTACAATAACAATAAAAAAGAAAAATGTTCTGAGAAAGCACAGAACAAATGGGAGATCTGATTTAAACTAAACTGTGACTGATGGGATGAGCTCAAAGGGGGTCCCTTAGAGCCTCCAGAGACCTTCTTTTTACATTTTAGTACCCACTTGAGTCTTCTCTCAGTGACTGCTCATTCCTTTTCCAAATACTGCTAAATCAACCCAGCCAGATGCCACTCATCCCATGGGAACCTCAAACATTGAAAAATTACTTTCTTTGTTTCAGATCTTTGATACCATTGCAGAGCAAGTATTTTTTCTTTTTTCCATTGTTTCGGGTTCTCCTTGCACTGAGCTACCAGCTCTCCACTGTATCATCAGCTTGAATTATATACCTCTGACACTTTACTATCACTATTCTCTGTGTATTTCTAAGGATCAAAGCACAAACTACAGGGCTGTAAGCCAACAACCTGAGAGCCTCCAGTTGGCAGGTCTTCAGCAGCTAGTGCAGCTCACCTTCTTCATGCTGGTGGGAAGTTCTGTGACAGCTTTTTGTGCAGGAAACTCTTTCCCTCTCTGTTTTGGACCAGTCAGAGCTCTGAAAGATGGCTCGGCTTAGCTGAGTGGTTTCGTCTTTCCTTACATATTCCTTGATTTGTAGCCTTAACTAAAAAGGAAACAAAACMAAAAAAAACGTCCCCAAACCAACCACCCACCCAACCAACCAACCAACCAAAAACCCCTAAGCCCCCAAACAACCCCAGTAACAGAAAAAGTTTTTTTTCATTCTCTGTAATCCAGCTTGATAAATTGCACCTACATACATGTAGACTAAGAAAGGTCATGAAGAAGCAGAGATACTTTCCAGCTCAGGCTACACATAGCATATAATTTCTAGCTATTGGTCCAAAAAAATAAAGGTACAAAACCTAGAGGCTGCTGGATGTGTTTGAATGAGGAATTGCTAGGGTGTACAAACACCTATTCTATCTCACTGCTCATACAGAACCAATCCTTGCAGATCAATGAACCAAAACCTCCAAGAGTCCCCAGGTTATTTACTCTTGTGCTTGTTGTAGCATCAAACTGCTGGTCTTCTAGTATTTTCCCTGTGAGTTTCGTCCACTCTTTAACTGATTTCACAGTTCAAGCTAATACGGCGTGAGGTGATGCCTGCAAAATGACTAGGCATTGCATCATAGTGCAGTACAAGTTGGCATAGCACAATAAACAAAGGAAGAGGAAAATGTCAGGATAAGGCAGAGCCTTGATTCCCAGGCTGCTTATSCCACATGCAAGGAGCTAAAAGGAAAATTCCCTGGCAATTCTGTTCCCAATCTAACTTTTGGGAGGTAAAAACTTATGGTCTCCTGCCAGCTCTGCCTAATTTGTAGTATCAGACCCTGAGAGAAGATGACAGCTGCAGACGGTGTGGAAGGAAAGCCACCTTGCAACATATTTTGTCAAGTTGCAGTCTCTGGCATTGGCCCAGAGCCGGTATTGCTGGAGACATGATGAAGTGTGAAAAGTCCTGGCAGGCATTTTAGACAAATAAAAGATGGGAGGTAAGGGAAAATCAGGACCAAAAGAGATTAATATTGGTGAGGTTTATAGCAGTAGAGGGAAAACAATAGGAAGTAAGAAAACCTSCACAGGGAATTTATTGCGACAGCAACAGATTAAAACCAGGATGGACCTGAAGAGGAAGCTTATTTTTTCCAGCTGGACATTCACCTGAGAGCACAGATCAGGTTGTGAGCAGCAGTCAGAGAAAAGCAAATAGGCAATAATGAGACAATTTGCAGCCTGAAAATGTGAAAAAGTTTAGTGAGAGAGCCTGTGTGTGTTTAGAGAGGGAACAATGGTGGAAGAGTGCAGGATTTTCTAAGCTGGGAATGGTAATGGAACCATGAAACGGTGCATTTACTACAGAAGATAACTCTGCAGTCTTGCTCTTGTGTGTGCGGGTTGGTGGAGTCCTAGCTCCACATGAAGGTGGGAATTGCTGGTCACTGTAGGACAAACCACATCAGCCAGGGAAAGGACAAAACCATTTGGAATAAATTTGAAAAACTCCAAAACGCAACAAAGCATGGGGTAAAGCCTGAGAGAAGGGCCCATAGGAAGAATGCAATGTACAAAGTGCAAATTTCACAACAAAACCCAAAAGGTGTTCATGTTTCCTGGTATATAGCAAATTTCTGGATTGCATTTCTGTGAAAATTCTAGCAACTTTTGTCTGTCCAGTTTATTATATCAAAGATGGAAGCTTTGGATGAATTTCRTTGCTCATGGGTCACCAACAGTTTTGAGAGGAAATGTAGTGCTATTTTTGGCAGTAACTTGCCATGTCTAACAAAATCAAAGACTTTCTTTTTTTTTTTCATTATTGTCTTCTCAGGAAAAGTGAGTTTCCTAACTATGTTTCCTAACATAGTTTCCTAACTATGCAATGCATCACTTGTAGAGTATCACAGAGTATCTTGTTTTTAGCTGTTGAGACAGAAGTAACTGGAGGAGTACAATTCTCTCTAGTGAGGTACAGATATAGTGCAGCAGGGCCATCCTYGGAAACCAAGCAACTACACCCTTCTCCTGTTATGGAAGACCAAGTATACTGTACCAGGACGTGGCTCTGACAAATGAGAAGGGAGAACAAAGGTAATTACATGGTAAAGTTAAAAAAAATGGGCTGGGTAGTTGTGCCAATTGCAGAGCTGGTGTCCTGAAATCATCAGCGTAAATAAGGATGAGACACAGGCAGCCCTATGATGGGAGGAAAGGGAGAGAGTGGTAAGCATCCACGGTGTATGGTAGTTCTTCTGACTCTTTCTGTTGACTTCCAGTTTGATTAATCCCCCTCTCTGTTCCCTGTTTAAAAAAAAATCTTCATTCTGGTTTCTTTCTTCTCATGAGTCTTCTCTATTTTTTTATCCCTTTTTACTTTTAAGTCCCTGAGGAGACTGATTTCATCAAATTTTCTCATGCAGGTATTTTGTCTCAACTTTGTCTATCTGCTGCTGACAGAGAGGTGTGATCTCCAGCCAGGTTTGAAGGTTAGAGATGGCAGACTTTTAAGTTGGAAAACGAAATCCTGACTTGGAAATATTTTTTTTTTTTCTTCTTTCTCCTCCAGCAGAATTTGCAGGGAGTCTGAGGTAATAAGCCTGGCTAGAACAATCTGATTCCACCTGGAAAAAGGGGGGCTTTTCAGGAGCACTGTAGGGAAATAGTTAAGCTCTTCTTCTGACCCTGGATGATCTCAGTGATAACCTTCCTCAAAGTGCAGGGAAGTTTTCCTTTTGGACTTTCCCTAAACTATACTGCATCTGTAGCTTGTTGCTGTGGGTTTGAGTGAATAGTGGGATGCATTTTTACACAGAAATGGAAGATTTATCATGCCTTCAGGTATCCTGAATGGCTATAAAGTCTCTTTCAATACACTTTTCCTGGTATTTTAGTTGCAGTGTTTTGAAATTCACTTCAGTTTCAAGTGCCACTGACATGAAAAAGCCCTTTATTTCTAGCATGTTGTTGAAGCACTACAAAGATGAGAACTCTTCACTTCTGCCAGGAAAACCTGCTGATGGGCTGGACGTCTTGAGGATCAAAAGATCCCATTCTTTCAGGCTTCAGTGAAGGAGTTCATGCTGAGTCAAAACCGATAGGTTTACAAAATTGACTAGGTGCGTGAAAGAAAGATTGAAGCAATGCATTCTCATAACAACATACATTTTCAGGAAGGAAAAGGCTTGACTATTCTCAAGTCCTTGCTGTTTATTCTCTGAATTAACATAATATTTTGAAGATGATATTATTTGAGATATATATATATAATTTGATATATATGGTCTGGTCTCAAGAAAATCATGGATCACAAGAATTTCCCTCAGACATCCTGACTTATATGCTACACATGCATGAGGAAGCAGCTTTTGTTACCATCCTCTTATGTTCTTGACTTGATTGTCTCACAGCAAACAATTTAGAAAAGGAAGAAACTAATTTCCCAAGAGCAGTGAAGAAGAGCAAGAGTAATGGAGCAGGAAAAAGTGAGCCAGTAAATCCAAGATGCAATCACAATACCATGTCAGGATATGGGTTTGCTGTTGTCCTGATACATACCTGGCACTTCATAACTCCTCTGCCATGCAAATATTTCTGTCTAGTGCTTATGTTCAGCAAAGGTTTGTCCCTCATATCTGTGCAGACCAACCTGAAGTCAGAGAGTGCCTCAAGCATATAGTTCTACCTGCATGGATCTTCTAGCAGGATCGTGTCCTGGGTTTCTCATATTGTGCCATGGGTGATGCAATGATGTTTTAACAGCCATGCCACTAAAAACTGTTGAAAATCAACAGTCCAGTGGAGCAGAAAGATGTGTAGTAAGCAGAACTCCCACTGGGGACTTGAGATTTGCTTTCACACTCCTCATATTTATCCCATGTGTTTTCCTTGCTAAATAATTTTTTGTGTGTGTGCCATTCCACCCTATGTGAAAAGACAGTACTTTCCTTTATTAAGAATTCTGTAAATATAAAGTTATTTAAAGAGTGAGAGGTTCCTACTGTGATAGGGGCCATATGTAAACCTAACTGTAAGTCCATACAGACTGTTGTCTATCATTGAGCATAATTGCAGTCATAAGCTTCAAAAGAAAAGGAAATCTTTGTCTCTTCTGCTCTTTCAGCCTCATTTATATATTATGCATATCCACAGTTCCACAAGTCCCTTTACAGCCTAGATTTAGACTTTTATGGTTTTCCTTTACTGAGTTCCCTGCAGCATAGAAAGTGTTTGTCCCTACAAATGGCACAGAAAGAGGGCACCATTAGATGGAAAACAGGACTTAAGGACTTGTAGTAGGTCCTGATAAATGGAGCTGGATCAAACAGTAGGATCTCAAGAAACAACTCAGAGAATTCCCACAAGACAGAAGACACAAACAGTAACAACTTCTAGGCATCTTGAATACTTCTGCAAGCAAAGAAGGGGTTGGGTAGAAGGGCAGAGCAATCTCAGAAGTGCTTATGAGCCCTCCTCCACGTTTCGTTTTCACATGGCAGCTTCTCAGATAACCTGCAGTTGCACTGCCTGCCTCTGCATTTGGACATGCCTACTATTACACCAGTCTGTTTACTGACGTGGTGCTGACATAGGAATTTGAGCACAGAGGATTTCTCACGTATCCGAGGATGGGACTCAGTGTGTTTTTATTAAAAACATTTGGTTGTCCTGCAGGTTGCCCTGCATCATGCCATGCATCCGTGGTGTGATAAGTACATCAATCAGGTGCTCACATTATTGTAATAGTACGTTATTGCTATTATTGGTTTCTTTTTCCCATCACAGATTCCTGTTCTATGTATGGATTCAATGCTTCCATGTATGTAAGAGAAAATGAGAATGTGTTCTTTTTTTTCAGATTTTTTTGGAGGCATGCATAGGCACACCAAAAATGGGGTTGACTGTCACATTGCCTTTTGTGTGCTTTTCTTTGATTTCATGTCTTTTCAAGACTAAATACCATTGAACTAAAAATAAGTACTATAGAAACCTTAGCACCTATTTGAGGATGAGAGATGGCATTATAGGATGGACATTTTTCTTCCTGTCTCTTTGTTCCTTTTCACAGACTCTCCCGGTAATACTAACTTAAGTAGCTCACAAGGGTGTTGTGCAGATTAATTAARTGCTAAGTATTATTAAGCAGACTGCAAACCTAATAAAGTTTAAGTTGAACTTTTGAACCTATGCTGTTCATGTGGGTGCTAAATTAGCTAAACGAGCTTACGGAATATTGCAGTATCCAGATGAAACAACCATGGTGAATTTAGGTATGTAAATGTAATTACTTGGCTTGGAATTTGGCCAAAACACCATAGAGAAACTACTAACCATGCTCTTATAAAAGCAACTGCAGTTTTTTAACTACTACAGTAATACATATCTCACTTTAGAAGGATTTTTAAATCATGGGTGATTGGACTAGAAATGACTGAAAGAATATTTTTCAGATTTTAACAGATCAATCTCAAAAGAAACCCAAAGATATTCTGATTAGAAGCCACATGATTTTTTTTCAGAAATGAACAATCATAAAAATGGGGAAGAAAGTGAGGTTTTGGAAGTGAGGAAGTGGAGGGCAGCTTCACAACAGAAGTTAATCTATTTCTATTTTAAATTTCACTGAATAGAGAATGCCATGTCCCAGAGAGTGGTTCAGTGGGTAAGTGACTGCTTCATTCATGGGTGGTGCCTTTGTTCCTTAACTACAAAAGATGGTAGAGGTTCTTTCATCTCATTCATATTGGCTATCCAAGTTATTTAAGTCTTGGTGAGAATAATAAATTCTTTCTGTGTTCAAGAGAGCAAGATGTGACCAGGATTGACTCAGTTTATCTGTTTCAGGTGCTGGTGTAGAATGGGATGAATCTCCTATAGATGTCTACCTCCACCAAATATAGAGACCATGATTAAGTGTCAAGCTTTCAGATGACTAAAGGCAGGTGAAAGTGAGCTTCTCCTATACTGCTAATTTAAGCATCTCACTTGAATGTGCTCAGCCAGGTTAAATGAATCTGCTCTTTTGTGTGGATGCCAGGGAAAGGTGCTAGCATAAATTAAATGCATTCCAGCACTTAAAGGAGCATGAACTTCAGGGATGTAAAACATGAGTTGCTGGGACATGAGCACACTTTGGACAGAAGTATTTTTGCAATGGAAGAAGTCAGTCTACTTCTGAATTTATGAGATTTCAATTGTAATTCCCAGATTTGTGGGTTTTATTTTTTTAATTTCAAATAAATCTCTATGTGCTGCAATATTACCATTGTTCTAGATTACATATCTTTATATGGAGGCTTAACTTTTATGTCTACCTATACAGGTTCTTTTAGCAGTATGTACAATGCTAGCTTTCACCTCTCGTTTTATTGACTTCTCTAATTTGAACCCTGGTGATGGCATAGTCAAGCCACCAGAAGGTTGTGATCTTCTGGGTGCAGAAGCCATGAGCTGTGTATGTAATTTATGATATCATCTATAGTATGATGCTATAAGAACCTGAGGCTTTTAATAAGGTTTATAGGTCTAAAAGGCTTCTGAGGACTTTGCATGTGGTCATTGCAAAACCTGATTAATTCTCCTGTGTGTGAACACACAGATCTTCACTAGGAAATGCAAACAGGCAGTGACCATCACTAGCATTTGTTAGCAGCTGCTTTGAATACAGCACACTTTTGCGTATGAGTTTCCAGCCATTTGGTATTCATCTCCAGGGCCTTCTTTCAAAACATGCAATAAAATTGAAATGCGTCATAGCCTTCAAAAGTCTTCTTTTCTCATGTGCATATCTTTGCCCAAAATMTTGATTTTAAAGACAATTAAAGCATGGATCACCCCCATGAAATGCTATTATGTAACAGCAGAGTTTGAAGATGTATAGTGCACAGATAACCACTGTTTTATTAAAAAAACCTGGTTCCAGTGACACAAAAATTTTGTAAGCCTTACTTATAAAGTGAATTCAAGGTAAGTATTGAATTCATCCAGACTTTTTAATAATTGTCTCATTGTCCTGTGAAATAGAAGCAATTTATGAGTTTTATTTCTTTCTACACTGCTCACTGTATGGTCCTTGGAAGACATTGCAAACACTGAATTTTACAGTATTTCAGGAAACTGTTGTGCCATTTTATAAATGAAGAAATGAAAAATAGTGGAATTAAGTGAGCCAAAGTGAAAAAAAAATTATTTTTGTAGCTGAGGTAAAAATTGGTAACCAATTTTCACTATTCTGGGGCACTTTTCAATCTACTATTCTTTAGCTTGAAATCTCTTCGATAAGGAAAAGGATTTATTACTTATTTCTTTTTCTCTTTGTGGGTCTCAAGAAGAGAGTGAGACTCAACTGAAAATACCTGATCCTAACCAGATTCAAATCAAGTACTTTCRAAAGCAATTTATATTTTGAATTTGAAGACCATTTTAGTTTTAGAAGAAGCTACAGTAAACTCAAAAGTGGAAAGCACATGTGGTAAGCAAGAATTTTTTCATTCATAAAATGTCTAAGTCTTCATAAGTTTTAATTAGAAGGGAGAAAATTAGTGATATTTGTGCAGGGATATTGGTAAAACTAACCTAGCAGGTGGACTCATTGTCTGGGAATGTTCACTTTCCTCTTTATTTGTGATGATTTATATATGTAACCTCACCTTAACAAGCTGAAGATAAGCCTCTGCTAAACATTAGTTAG
This sequence comes from Amblyornis subalaris, assembly GCA_018881555.1. Lineage (NCBI taxonomy): Eukaryota > Metazoa > Chordata > Aves > Passeriformes > Ptilonorhynchidae > Amblyornis > Amblyornis subalaris. Next base: position 1,715,582 of record JACAXG010000022.1, read on the forward strand.
GGYTTTTTCCACATCTTTCCATTGTGACTACATGAAGCAGCTTTCACTGGCCAATGACTCTGAGCTGCCAAAGCAGTCCAGTCCAAAAGTCCATTCCCTTACACTCCCTCTCTCCTGGCATTCAAATGCTTAGAGACGCCGAATAAGAAACCAGATCGATGTTCCATAAACTTCCCTGGATTCTGTTATTAATTGTTTTAAGGACTTCCTGAACTAGGAAGTTTCATATGGTCCATTCTCTTAAATAGGAACTCTTCTCCCTCACTATGAGGAACTGGGTTTTGAATCCATTGACTTTTCTGAGTTGTGTTAATGAGTTTCACAGTTTAATTCTTCTAGTGCAAAAAATATGTTTCCATTTTCTTCCCTCTGTTAACCTGCTTCCTGATTATCTGATGCACTGACTGCTGTTTTTCATTCTTCATTACTTTTGAGCACTAAATCATGCCACAGATGTTGTCTCTTGTGCAGAGATTTATACATAGTTTATAGAAGTAATTTCCAGACTCCTGTAATTCCGCAACRCTGGGGAAACCTGGAGCTGTTCGAAATTTAAATTTCAATTCTGCTGAAAATGTTAGTTGTGATTCAAAAAAAGCAAAGTGATCTCTCTGTAGTTTTTGTCTGAGAAGACTGTTGTCATATTCACTTCTGCTTCTAGGATGAAATCAAAATTTAGCTGAATGCGCCAACAGAAGGAGAGAAAGTAAAGCAGAGCTGCCGCATAGACAGAATGGCTCCCCAAGTGCCCTAGCCCTGAAGCCCAGCTGGAGGGAAAATTGTCAAATTCCCCTTCTGCCAGAAACTAAGCTTCTGCTGGAAATGGAATTTGACAGAGCTCTTCTGCTGGTGGTTGGCAGCTGACAGCTACATCTGAAACAGGTTTTTCCCAATCCCCTTGAGATACCTTCACAAGATATTCCTCAATTGTGAGTTTTCCTTACAATTATGAGCCTTTCCTTTTCCTTTTTCCTCATCATGACTTTCCATATTTTTTTGTCCCAGCTGCAAGGTCTGGTAAGGCCTATAAACTCTGGAGATGCCTTAGTGCAGAATTTCTATTGGTTGTATTTTAGGCCATCATTTGTCAAGTTCAGTTGTAAAGTGCCTAGTAATGGGGATTTATTTAATGGCATTTCTTTTCACAGAGTGACTTTGGTGGTTTTCTTTTAAACTCACTTTCATCATCCCCTGCTAATTAAGACTTTTTGAGAGGAATATAAAAATTAAGCTTCCACTGATATCTCATTCTTTGTGAACCTCTCTGACAAGGCTCACTGCCTTTACATAAAATGKGATTCTTCTCTGAAACTGAGTGTACAAATTAATATATAAGATTCATTTTTATTTCCCTTCTTGCTCTCCTTCTGGATGTCTTGCTACCTTCAAACAGTACCAGGCTATTAAAAGAGACTCAATGACAAATTCTTGAACTTGAGTAACTTTTTAAATTGTTCCTGCAAAAATTAACAACTGGCATAATTCCAGTTAATTACCAAGTCTTGTTGTGTRTTTTCTTATGGTCTAATGTATTACATAACTTAGTGTGCTAACTTTTCTGGTTGATATTTATCTCAAAGATTATAGAATTTGAAGACTGAATCTCATTTACTGCTAGAAGAAAAAGGAGAGAGGATGAAAAAGGCCCAAATGCATGGCTAAAGTATTAGGTACACCTCTGCAAAACCACTGAGTCTGGTTCTCTGTCAATCCCAATCTTTCTTCCAGTAGATTAAGCTGATTTGGTGCAGAGGTGAAGGCTGCACCAGGTGAGTTAAATTCATTGAGAAATGTATCTGCTGTCTTAGTGTGAGTTAAGCTGAGGTCAGTTCTAGGTGCAAGTGTAAGGAAAAGCACAAAAGGATTATATCCYATGCAGTACTCGCCTCCAGGCATTCAGCAACTTGTTCATTCTTCCTGAGGAGGATATTGAAGCAAAGAGTTTTTATGTCAGACAAGACATAGGTAGCATTTGCACATATTTTTGGCTTTTTAAAACATCAGAATAGCATCAAGGGGCCTGTAATAGCTATTCAAACAGGGTTTATTATGTTCAAATTAAAACTGGAGCAACATCCTTGTAAAAAGGGTTATGAGCTTGTGAGCTGAACAGGGTTGCAGGGGGCAGTCATCTATTTGCTGGCTTCTGAAGTCAGCAGAAGAGTCTCAATATCCTTCCAGAGGGTAAGACATCACCATATTCACACAGTTACCTTTGCAAAAGATTATTGTTCTCTGATGTCACTATTGCAAAAAAAAAAAAAAATTGTTAATACGGTCTAATGTCTAGATTAAAGAAGTACCCAAAATTTTAGATTCGGATCTGGAGGATTTTATGTATACAATATAATAATATTTTGCTGATTTTTTCAGGACATTTTCACTGGCAGGAAGTTCTTCCAGTGTTATTTTCTTAATGATAACAGGTGCTGCTCATATACTGCCTACTCAGTGAATGCTCTTCTTTTCAGATCTCCAGTTGGCCCATGCACTTATCAGTCAGCATTTTCAATAGGAAATTATAACTTGGGGCCAAATTAACTTGCCTCCGGGAAGTGCTGTTATTGAATTATTAGATATAATGGCATCGTTAATGAGAGCCCTCGCTGAATGCTGTGTTGTGTGAGGTTTATGTTATGGTTTGATTTGAAAAGTTACCAAATGCTTGTGATAAGGTTGCAAGCTATACAGCATCACATGGGAAAACATTCTTGTTTGGATCTAAGCATGTTTTTGATTATATGAATTCTGAGTTCTGGACCACTTTCCACACCATCTGCAGCCAATCTGCATAGCCTGGGAAATTCAATCAGACATCTTGCCCATCTGTAAAACCAGAACTGYTCTGCTACTGTTTCACCCTAATTAATGGGATTTATTTCATTTGCTTCTTTGTTTACTGATAGCCCTGCACTCCAAGTCCCATTAAGATGAGTACAGACTATGAGTACAGACTAGTTTCAGCACCTGATTAAAATGCTTCTAGAAGTATTATTTAAGTTATCTAAAAAATAATTTTACTTGATAAATTAAATATGTCAAATTTTGTGGACATAGCAGATATGGGAATATACATTTTTTGTAGTTCCAGTCTTAAATGAATAACTGTTTCCAAAATCTCTTTTTAACTTGCTGCAAATTAGTATTGCATATAGTTGTAGGAAATTAGATAATGTTGCTCAAAACAGGTGCATTAAAATCAGTGTTAAAGAAGAACAGTGCAGGGGCATAGTAGAAGGTTTGAGAACCACTGACAGATTTTAAAGGATAAAAAAGGAATATTAAGATTTGGCACTTGTGATGCTGTTTGGTATAAACCAAAAATAGTGATAAAAAACCCCCAAAGTTCTTCAATCTGTTTGTCTCACATAAACCACATTTTCTAGGCTGCAGTTTTTAGTAAGAACAGCAAAGACACAGAAGGAGGAAGAGTGAAAGGAAGGACTTGAGACATTGCTATTACTACATCACAAAACTGCTTTGGGGGACCCAAGCTTGCTCAAAACTACCATTTGTTTTCTGAGCTGCTGCATAAACAGAATCAAATCCCAGCTGCTGCTAGGCTAATAGAAACTATGTTAATCAAATAACAGAAAATGTTAAATGAAACCCTTAAAACATGTGCTTTGTCGCTTGGTTTAAATTGCAGCTATAAACTGCTTGCCAGGTACAATTTCCATTTCTAACAAAAGCTCAGTTACTCTCTTCATTGTTTCATGCTTAGACTGAAGAAAAAGCTGCTTGAGATCTTTTGTAGGACTACTAAATTGATAAATTTGTAAAACTAGAGGAAAATGCCTTCAGCTATTTCACAATCATAAAATCCCACCCACACACATGCACACACCTTTCTAGCTCTTGATGATCTCAAAAGTTTGCAGCGGAGCAGATACAGTCTCTGCAGACAGAAGGTCAGGTGTGGGCAGCTGATATTTAAGAAGCGTTTTGTGCAGGAATTTCATTATACCCACATAAAGCCAGAAAAAATGCTTTTGTAGGTCAGGCATCTGACCTAGAGTTACAGAATGTGATTATTTTTATGCTCTTTCAGATGAAGCCGTTGCTTAAGCACCCGTGGCTTTGGAAAGGGCCCGTGGGGACCAGCAGCAGACAAATGCTGCCTGTGGCACGAGAACAGCACCTTCTTCCTGTGACTTTGTGTAGTCCACCTTAGCCAGACAAAAAACTGGGATTTTAAGTATGAGAGAGAAGCTGCAGTGCATTTCTCAGCACATGTGCATACAGCCACTCTTGCTTTACAGGCTCGTTTCTTAACTAAGCCCCATATTGCATCTTCTGCAGAGCAAAACCTTTAAATCAAAAGATGAATGGGTCTAACACAGATTTTCAGTGAGTCCAAAAAATTAAATACTGTTTTAATGAGCTCTTTTTTGGACTCTCAGCTCCTTAGGGCAGTTATTCTCCCTTATGAATGTCTGGAAATTGCTGAGTACTTTGTGGTCACTACCATCAACAACTAATGAATAAAAATGATGGTGATTATATCACAAGAACCAGAACTCCGAAAAGCTTTAATCACAACAATGTAACAGATTAATTAGAATGTCCAAAAACCGGAAACAATACATCTGATTTTGAGATGCTTGAGTGGGAATTTTTACAAGTGTACAAGAGAATTTTAATAACATGGAAAATCAATTATATTTATAAGAGGTATAATAATCATAAATACATAGTAAATGTTAATGCCAACCCTGATATAGTGCCTTGTGTCATTAGATCTCAAAGCATTTTCTAAAGGAAGTATTCATTAACAACATAATGAATACCAAATTAGTTTTGCTAATTTGCATTATGTGCAGAGCTGTATCATCAGGGTAGAAAAGCAGCCAGATAGCTGTGCGTGCAGGTAAGTCAGTAATTTAGCTTATTTATTGGGGTGTAGAAAGTGATTAATGGGATTTGAAATGTTTTGCAAGCCTAACAAAGAAAGAAAAAGAAGTAAAAAAGAAAATRCTCTGATTTGATGTAGATATGGTAAACTGCAGTGAAAAAAAAAGGAGCAGTTGGGCTTTGCTGCTTGAAATTGCCTATAACGTACTTCTAAAGTTATGAGGTTGCATATGATTAGGGAATGGACTTCACACATGTGCAATGGAATAGTCTTCCCTGTTTTCAGTAGTTTCATCATCTGGGGCCTGTGGAGTCCTGGTAAATCCATTTGCAAGACATCACGGAAGCAGCATTGCAGAAAAACCTTGAGAATGGCAATCCAGAGGGACTGCTTATTTTCTGTTTCCTGAAATGTACTTAGATTTTTTTTTCAGTTTGACCCAAGATTTCCTATGTTTACCCACAGAGCTATAGACTATGTCTATAGAACATATTCTGCAGAAACTTCCTCTGAAGCACTAAAATCATAGAAACAAACCCTGTCACAGATATGCCTTAGAGAGCTGCCTTGTATTCTGGTTACATGCTTTCCAAAGGAACATTTTTCTGTTGGGAAATGCTATGTCACCTCAACAGTATGAGGACAACTTTGGATTTGTGAATAGAGTTTGCCTGCTATTCTTTTTCAAAAGCATTTCAGTTTGGAAAGCTGTATTTTTTCTTTATCTTAATCTGATTTTATTGTTGTTCATTTAATTGGGAAACTCAAAAAGTTGAAAATTAAACAACAAAAAATTGATTTTGTTGCAACTATGTATTCCAGTAAGTCAAAAATAACATCTTGTCTTTGAAAATCACCTTTTGCAGAGTATCATAGATTTATACTTTTCTTTTTTTTTTCCTCAGCTTGTTTGTTTCCCCAGGCTGGAAGAAAATTGCATAGGAGATCTGTGGAATTTTCCATGTAGTTCAAGTTCTAGCTTATTAGCTCCCTGGTATAGGCATCTGAGTGAGAAATTTGGAGTAAATGTATTCAGACAATTAAGCTTCATTTTCTGATCCCTAATTGCACACACACAGAGGGATTTAATTTAAACATGAGTTCCTTTGGTGCTAGCAATTGTTTGACCTGTTGTTTGACCCATGTTTATATTGGACAGATCCTTGCTTAGGACTTTTTTGTGAATTGTTCATCTGAGCTTTTCGTAACATACTTTCTGCCTGTGTTCACAGGTACCAGATTTAAAACCAGCCCCTTCCTAAGGTGAGTTTTCTGCATGACGGCTGCTGCGAAGATGCCATGGAGCATCTCTTTCCAAGTCCCTTTGCTTGAAGACATTGGCAGCTGTAACTCACAGTCACTTCATATAACCTGGAGAAATCACTGAATGCATTTTAGGGATACATAAGGACTGTGACCTGAAGAGTATATGATAAATTCAGTTAATAGGTAATATTTTTTGAACCTAGCTTGTAATGACAGAGTATTTTTTCCCTCAGCAGCTGTATGTTTTACTCTCTTGTGCCATATGCTGTTATATAGAAATTGTGATTAAAAATGGTGTCCAAAAAGAATAATGTCCTTTTGCATAAGTTTTTGACCACTCTCTGTCTGGAGGTCTCAGGGAGACCTTCAGCATCTCTATCTGGTACAGTGTTGTATCTCCTCGATAAACACAGATGGAAGAGGAAAAATAGTTTCTTCTGAACTAACTTATTTACAGGCTGAGGAAGCGAGAGATTCAAAAGAGTTTGGATAGTAAGGAGCACTTCAAGAAAGATTAGGGAAATTCTTCAGACATTTATCACAAACAATCCTCCAGATGCTCACTACAATCTATCAGCATCCTCTGTTAACTCAAGCCAAATCYCTTTCATCAAAATCCTGCCTTGACTGACTCTTAGGAAACCAAAGAAAAATAAATGGGGTGAAGCCTTTGAGTCAAACAGTGATGTGTGGTTTTCTATATTATTTAAATGCTTGAGCTTTTGTGGTGCAATATTGCCTGTGCCCAATACCAGTGCACCAGATCATGTTTGGACAGGCAGGAACCTTACCAGACAGACAGTTTTTCCCAAACCTACCTTTTCTGAAGCAGAAAAATACTCCATCTGAATGGACATCAGCTGTGCATGCTGCTTGCACTCAAAGTCAGTGGCCAAGCCCTAGCCTGCTTTCCTACCGTAGAAACAGCCACGGAATGGTCAGAGGCTTCACATGGCCTCTGGTGAAGAGGCTAATTTGCAATGTAATGAGGTTTTTTAGACACCCTTTCAGAGGCTCTGTGCTTTAACTCCCTATTCTGTAGGAAGTAAAGTCTTCTGAGATTCAAAAGATCATTYGGAAGTGGGACAGAATTTACTGTGGGATGTAACGTGCAAAGTGCCACAGCCAGATGTAGATCGTTTGGCTTATTCTAATTTTTCCTAGATGACTTCAAACTATCCAGAATCAGTTTCTCCCAGGGCTTTCAGGAGCCAGAAGTGTCCTGGAGATTTTCTACTTGAACTAGTTTTGGATCTGCTCAGGCCAGAGCCCCTGCTGTATGCAGGCTAATGTCATACATATCTCCTTCATACGCACCTTCATTGCTGCTCACCTTAAACATGGATGGGTAATGCTACCCAAATGAAAACGGTCCATGAATGTGGCACTTAGCCTATTCTTAGGAGTTTTTTCGGGATTCCATGGCTATCAACAGCACCACAGTGAACTGACATATGCAACACCCATTTCTTTKCAAGGGTATGGATCCAGAGTGGTGCTGGGTGCCTCCTGGGGAGCAAGCATGCTCTGAGCAGTCAGTGGGAGGTGAAATACCTCAGCATCCCTAAGACTGGACCCAGCGTGGTGCACAAAAAGCACTGTTTCCTGCTAGCGTGTACCTAATTGTRTTGAATTGTAGTACTATTTCTACAGTGAGATAAGTTAATGAACCTCAGCTGATTATGCCCTAGTTTACTTAATAGTTCACATTATTATTTAAATGTGAAGCAGTAAGTATGCCAGCCTATAATTGCTTTTACTATTTCTCTTTTTTATTATAGTGCATCTGTAGTATGTGATTTAATTATGTTTTACCTTATACTGCACATGTAAATGAAGAAAATGGTCTCTTTTTTGACTTACGTGTAACAGTGCTACTAGGGAAGGATTAGCAGCTGGACGGGTGAGGTCCAGGAGTGGGAACTGGAGGAAATGTAGCAGGCATTCTGTGAGCAACCTTGACCAAGCCATATGGGTTGCATTTTCCAAAGCAGAACACCAGAGATCAGTGCACTGAGCAGCCTTCTGCCTTTTTTGTGTGTGTGAGAAGCTCTTTGCTGCTGACAAAAACTGAGCAGCACGTGAAACAGAGATACAGCTGTGAAACGGCTATAGATTTAGAAGTTAATGGGTAGTTTCTCAGTCCTGCTGAATACCCAGAGCTCCTGTTCCCTTCAGGGGAGTAGAAGCTGTAGAAAACCAGGGCACTGCTTGGGTTGCCTAAATAAAGATTTGGTTTCCTGGCTGTTATGAGCCTCAGTTCCGGCATACCCATAAAAAGGATAACAGTTCTTTGGCAAAATACTGCTGCTTAGAAATGTCACAGTTGTTTCTTCACTGGTAATCGCATCCACCTGGAAACTATTTGTGAAGAGCAGGGACAACATGGAAACCTGCATGCCATCAAAGCACAGGCCTCTGCCACTAACCCTGGAGTGACACACTTAGCACAAACACCTCTGTCGGATAATTTCTGGCTCTGGAGCTCCTAGGTAGCAGCTTTCCATGTGTGTTCTGTTCTGTTGGTTTGGGGCCAGTGCTGTCCTATCTCTGACTAATGAGTGGTCCTACCCAGCAGGCAAGTTTCTGAAGCTAACAGATTTTTACCTAGCAGTGTAAGCAGATATAATCCTGTGACTGGCCTAAGGCAGAGGGAGTGCCTGGCAGCAGGAGACGAGGGAGACACAGAGACATGCAGAGCAGATGGAGAACGAAGCCCTCGGGACCACCAACGAAAAATACCCCAGGCTCTCCATCAGTAGCTTTTCTACAGGGTTTCAGGTGATTAAATCCCAGAAATGCTCTGAGATTTGGCTAAAAGAGCCTTACATTATTGCCCCACGTTGTTAAATGTGAGGAAATATAGTCGGCATTGATTTTATTTTGCAGTTAACACACTGTATGTCACATAATTAGTGATTGTGTTGTAATGTACATATGCAAGTGGGGAAATAAAAGCAGAGAGAATATTTGGCCTTAATTAGTGCTCCTTAAATGCTAGGTGCTTATATATGCAGCCGTACTGGAGCATTGGAGTACGTGATGATTATTACCACTATCTAACAGAGTATATTTCTCCTCCTGGAGATGGAATCTATCTAACGAGTCTAAAATGGTATAAACATGACCAGTGTAATAAGGCAATCTGCATTTTAGTTGTTTTACAGTGTTCACAACATGGGGGAGCTGATTAATTTTAGACCAATGTTTTCACTCCCTGAAACATGAACTGCAATCCTTATCTTAGTTTTAAAAAAGACATAAACAAAGCTAGAAGCCAATAAGATGCTCATTGTTTTACCTTTCTCCTGATGTAACCACTTACCTGCTATGCCCTCAGTGAATATTATTGTAATTCATTTTGTCTTTATAAGCTGCCCAGTTCAAAGCTAATTTTTTACCATATAGAGAGAATGACAGTGCCAAAATCTGAAACACTTCTTTTGTTTCATTGCTATGATTCTTGCACTAGAAGCGTGGYCTCTGGCTGGAACTGCCATCTCTTGCTTCTCTGTCTCAGCGATCGATGTCATCTGACCCTTTCTGCTATATCGAATCTATCTGATTGAACAAATGGAATTTCAGTGGACACAACAGCTACTGCCAAAATCCAGGCTCAGTTGTGGCTGGATTTTATGAATTCTGACATCAGGSCTCACACTGTCTTGCTGTCCTCTTATTAAAGTATAGAATAGGCATTTTTCTCTATTTCAAAAGAGAATGGTAGATTCAAACCTAGGAGTAACTGCTGCCAGCCCAAGTGCTGCACAAAGCAGGTTGTTTTAAGTTAASAGTTGTTTTGCAGGGGGAAAATGAGAACTGTATTCAAATGCTTATGGGGAGGGGGAGGAAGAAGRAGGGAAATAGTCCCGAGGATCAAGATTACAAGGGATTACTGTCCTTTAGGGCAGAGATTGGTGTACTACACTGAAAGCTTAAGTGAGGTCTCTGCTTTGTAGGGTCAGAGCAAAATATAAAGATCTATTAAACAGACTTCTGATTTTGGATTGCCCCCATTTTTGACCTCCACAACTGGGATGACCCAGGGAATACAGAGTTTTTAAGGCTGGTTATACAGCTTTGGAGTAAATATCCATTTGAACTTGTGAAAATGAAACTCTGGAGAGAGGAGGAGAGAGGATTCTTGGGAAACTTGACTGATATTCTTAGAAGCTAAAGGCACCTGATGAAATATAACAAAAAAATCTAATRTCTTTTCACCCCTTTTCCATTGCAGCACAGTTATGTAGTCTGGATATAATAGAAGCACTTGAGAAAAGGTGCCCTTTGATTGTTATTTCAGGGTTTTAAAGTGACAAGCCATAAAGGGTGAAGGCTGACTCTTTGATCTTAAAGAGCTTGAAAAGAGGAAGATTTACTCTGCTCAAATGATTTCGGGTAATTGTAAGTAATCCGAATTGCGTCTCGGGGCTGCAGGGCTTTACATAAGTGATTCGTATTTGAGAAGTTTCTGAATAAACATTGATTGAAATTTCAGGAGCCTCTTTACAGTTTTAGACACTTTCAATAAACTTTGGTTAACCCACTAGACTGAGGCCCACTGTGCAAGAGGCTATGGGAGAAATGMTGACAAAGGCAAGAAGGATGGAGGAAAAGGCTGTGGTTATGCTGTGTGTAAGTGCTAACCAGATCTGCAAAAGATGCTGCCCTTTCTTTTGCCCCTTGGTAATGGACAAGCCAAGGAGTATTAGTAAATGAGCTGGTGTCAGCAGGAAGCATGTGCTTGGGGATGTTAGAGAACCTTGTCCTACTGAGATTTTTGGAGATGCAAAATGCCTGAATGTCCTCYTTGCAGAGAGAGTTGTCCATGATACTGATATTCTGCACTGAATGTCTTGTGTACACAGCCTGTCTGCAGCTCTGCAACGCTGGGATCAGATATGGATCAAGTCTTCAAACAACCTGGCTTTAAACTGAGAGAAGGTAGATTTAGACCTGGTATTAGGAAGAAATTCTTCACTGTGAGGCTGGTGAGATACAGGAAAAGGTTGCCCAGAGAAGTTGTGGATGCCCYATTCCTGGAAGTTTTCAAGGCCAGTTTGGGTGGGGCTTTGAGCAACCTGGCATAGTGGGAAGTTCCCTGCCCATGCCAGAAGTGGTTGTAGAATACAAGAGGCAATAAATCATCTCTTGTGAAAGGTTTTCAGTCTCATTAGAGCCTTTTTATTCTTGAGAGCTGTAACAAGGTCTAATTTCATTCCTAAATAGCTTTATTTTTAGAGCATTTTATCTATTTATCTATTTATTTATGTATTTTGCAAAGGTTTTAGTCTCCTTAAGATTTCTAGAGATGCCAAACACTTCCAAATCAGATGAAGCACACATCAGGGACTCCCAGCACAGCAGTTGCTTTAATTCAATTCTACACTTGAAGATAATTAAAATAACTGCGGACTGGGAAGTTGACTCTGGTTGTAGGGTTTTCAAAGAAGACAGGCTTGCTTAGTGCCTGGAGAAGAGATTCCAAACTTTCTCTATTGACTCAAAGTAAAAAAAAAAAATATTTTTCTTCAGGCTGTCCCTAAAACATATTGGTATTGAGGGGGTGGATTTTTTTAATATGACTTTGGTCTTTATGCACAAAAATATTTTTGCTGTTCAAATTTTAAAGTAAACAGACCAGATCTGAAGTGATATTTTTATGAGATGCTCAGAAAAGGGTAGATTGGCAGAGGTTAGCTGTGGGCATGGTTAAAGGTGGAAAATATGGAGAGAAAAACTGACACTAATATTCATCTATACCTGCCCTCCTAGTTTGATGCAATACAAAGTTGAAGAGTTTAATCTGAATCACCACTCAGATAGACCCAGAGAAGCGCTAAAGTGTTTTAAATGAAGCCAAGAMTTTAGAAAATACTCAATTACACTGCCTCAGTTTAAGGGGCATAAATTTACTAAGATAGCATTAACTCAGCCTCTCGAAACTGGCCATAATCTAATGTTTCTCCTTGTTTGCAGTCTTTAAATCAAATCTAGACAAATAAAAAAGGAATTGAAGGCTCACTGAAAAATATTTCTGGGTGTCTGCAAATTCTGCAGTTACTACAACATGAATCAAGTGGGAAGACAGGGTGAAAAACAGCTCCTGTGAATAGCGCAGAGAGCTTTCCATTGGATYGTCTTTCTATGGAACTGTATATACTGGAAAATAGTTGGAGAATATCTGATTTATATAAAGAAATAGAAGTGAGAGGAGTTTATGAAGTATGAATGGAAATCTGAGCAGGCGAGAAAACAGTAAGACCAAAGTCATTATTTGAGAAGGGATGATTTGGAAGCTGGGCTTCTTTATGCAKGAGTCATTCCATGCACAGCTGCTTCAACGTGAACATGCAGGAGGAAGAAATGGGCACATGGAAGAGACATCGTTTGGGATCACTGAATCAAAGAGACCATATGTGTGTCTTTCTTTCTGAAGAAGTGGAGACAAACCGGCAGAGTGGAGGCAGACTGTTGCTCAGCATGTGTGTTTTGCTATTCGACTCACCTGCTTATATATCTATTAAAATATTATAATTCTAGGCTAAGCTAATTATCAGMCTGCAGCTTGATGATATTCCTTTATCATTCAGTGCATCAGAAAAAGACACATCTGTTTTCTTAAAATATTTCGCACTTCATTTCAGAAGTTGCCGGTTTTATATGTGTTCTCAAGGGCATTCCCAATGCAGTTATTTTTTGTCTGTAACGTCAAAAAACAGGAAACTTCCTTAAAATTCAAATGATGTTTATAAGGTGATTCTTGCTCACATTCTACAGAATGTAAAACTTTATTTATGGTATTTTTCTTGCAAAACAATCAAACCGATCGTCATGTTAGCCATCAAATAAACCCACAGCTTTTTAAAGGATAAAGAGTAGGAAAAGTGCCTACAGCATAGACTTACTGTTTTCCTTCTGACATCTAGACTGAGAGTTATTAAATCTTAGTGGGTCACTTCTATTATTATAACATGCCTTAAAACTCTAGAAGGTCTCAATACTTCAGGCTGTTAATGCAGTGAGGGCAAGGCCATGTAATGCAAYCTTTAACACATATAAAAAAAGTTGCACCTCTTCTGAGTATTAAAATTCATTCTTAGGGGAAAAAAGGCCATGTTTACCCTCATGGCCTAGTCAAAATACAGCTAAATTAGCCTGCACTAGGGCTACTTTAATTTACTGAATTTGCTGGAAGTGCCTTTGTTTCAGCTGTAAATRTGGGATTGCAGTGGTGCTGTTTCAAGTGCCCATGTGCTGTCTGTGTGTTATGCAATACAATTGTGCAAGATACACATTTGCTTGTGAGTTAAAGTGAAAGCTAGACTGGGAATAGTCTCATAGCTTGTTGGTCAGAGGTTCACAGGCATTAGGAAGCTATAACAAAATGCAGGCCCAAACAATTTATACTGAAGTATTTATACAACGAGAGGACTTTCTTCACCATGGGCACGTGCCGTGCCCATGATAACTTACTTAATTCTGTGAATTGCCTTTAAATCTCAGTGAGAATCTAGGCTATAGAACTGATAGTCGCCTCTCCCTCTCAATCAGGTCTTTCAATATTTTCAACTTTTTTGGTCTTGCCAACTGAAGCATATTTCTTGGCTTCTGTTGCTTTGTGGTTTTCCATTCCTTTGAGTTAGCTGTCAGCACACTAGGACTTTTCAAGTGTTGAAAATTGACTTTTGAGTGACTGTACCTGATGCAATTTTAAAACTTTTTTGTGCACTTGCGGGCACCTGTGTGAATGTAGCATTCTGTGAAACAACTGGATGAAATTTCATATCATGTGTTATTCCATGTTCAGATTAAATCACAGTACTGATTCTTTCTGAATTTAAAATATTATAAACTATGAACTATACAAATTACACGATTAAATATTACAAGAACGAAAAACTATGAAATATGGTATGATGCAAAATAGTTAAGAAATCTTTACAAGTTATTTAATGATAAATAAAATATGAGTCTTACTTTAAGAGAATGGAGAAATTTGAAGGAGAAACTTTTATTCTTTGAGAAAAATATTCTCTTCCACTTCAATTCTCATTGCATACATATTTTGCCAGTTTTATAAATAGAATCTGTCTATGTGCATGCTCTTAAGGTTTTGTGGGTTTGTATGTAAATTGCTCTTTAAGCACACATCATGCGTGTAGGTATTTCAGATTCATTTCCCACACAAGTATATATCTTTAAAAGGTCTTCCTTTTCATTTCTTGTTCTATTCAAAATACCAGCACTGCACAGACACTGACAATTTATTGGAAGTCCTTAATCAGTTTCCACACATGTACTATGACAGTGGAGCTTTATCAGGTCCTTTACAGGTTAAATATGAAGACCATTGCATAGGAAAAAGACATTTTAAAACTCTAGAAAACAGCTAAATTAAAACAGGTTTGCTTGGGATTACATGAAGCCATGGCAGGAAGTTATGCTTCACTGTCTAGTTTTCAAGACTGTCTTCTCTCAAGCCATCAGAAGTATTTTATAAGATTTGCAAAAATCCTATAACAATAAGAGACAGATTTTTCATCCTCAAACGTAACAACTGTTTACATTCAGGTTTTAGAAGGCCATTTGACATCTGTCTGAAAACACATTATTTCATTTTTAAAGGTTAAATTTATAAGCTTGTGGTAATATGCTTTAGGAATGGAAATGTAGGCACAATATTAACTTCAGGCATGAATATAGACCATATATAAAAATGAAATTCCAGATGGTGGTCCATTCAAAATGCCAACTTTCCACACAACATAACGGTGCAATGTTTTATTAGCATAAGACACATAACTGATGAATCAGGACCTATAAATTTTTATTTGAAGGAAATGGGACTCAAATTTTGTGTTTGTGTTTCCACTCCATTGGCCTGGGTAAGATGCAGCTGAGGACAAAGAACATAGTTCTTATCCTCAGTGCTTAAGGTCTATATATAAGACAAAGGCAGGTGCTCATAAATGGCAAATAACACCAAGTACAGAAATGATACTTACCTTCACCATCAAGACACAGTAAATTATTCAGAAAAAGATATTGTGGCATACCAGTGACATTTTGTGGGCACCACAACAAAGTAAGGTCTTACAGGACAGGTTTTCAAAAGAAGAAGGAAATGGATTTATAGATGTTTAAGGTGAGCTTCTCCTAAGTAATAGTAGCTTCAAAGGACAAAGGACACTGTGGTTCCTTTGAAGTGTGATGCCATAGTTTTCTCCCAAACATTCAATTCTGAATGAGTGCTAAAAATCAGGAGAGGAATAAAGACTATTTGGGGCACTGAGAGTAAAGATGGATGAATGACAGCATGATGCCTCAGATAAGGGATTCATGTGCTGGTGCTCCGGGAAAACAATGAATTAAGGAATAATCATTGTAGAAGCTTTTTGGATGGATACTTGTAGGCAAAGTGACCTGAACCCTATGAGAATAACTGCTGTGTTAGCTCTGATGGGAAAGACAAACTCTTGCAAGAGTCAGAATCAGCTTACACTGACTCCAGTATTATCCCCCGATAGCACTGGAGGTGGAAGAAACTTGATTTCTTTTCTCTTGTTTCAATTTGTTCTAACTTGTGCATTAAACCTAGTCATCAATATTACTGTTCTACTAGGCATATTTTTTTTTTATATTTGAGAATATGCATGGTAAATATTTAGTGACTGATTACAAAAACGGGTACTTGAAGTTGAATATTTAGTCTTGGATACTTAGACTTCTAAACTTGAGGTAGTCAATGCAATGAAGATTGAGCTTTTCCTCTCAAGACAAGTGTTTGACTTTGACAGATCCTCTAGACAGCCTTCTTCCTCTCAGGTGATGAAAGAGAGTTCAGGGTGTCTGGCTGATAGACATCCCATTTGTCAATGTTAAATTCAAGTGAGATGCAATAATTCATAGTTCTCTTACTTCATTTCTTTTAGACCTCTTGTGCTGTGTTGGAATTTTCATCTTAATTCAGAATTATTCCTTGCCTATTTTTTTTTATTTATTTTAACTTCCCCCAAATAGCAATGCTGTTGAAAAATGAGAAATATTATTTTCCAGACTTCTTTCTTGGAAAGAAAAAAAGAAAGTTCTGCTGATAACCCATCAAAAAGTAAAAACATCAAACAAGAGCTCTACTAAATTGAAAGGCCTTGAGGAAGGGCAGTATCTGTTTGCTATCTACTTCCTACCTGCTTTTGTCCTCACTGCTTAGTGGTCCATAATAATTACTGAGTTGTGTTTTTCCCATCTTCTTGTATAGAAGGAAATAAAATACTAATTCCATCCTACTGAGAAGAAATTGTAACTGGGAGAGATGTGGTCTGTAACCTGATGAATGTTTCAAACTGACATGACTTTCAGTTCGCTCCAAAGTGGTGTTTCCTTCTGCTTTTGATCCACAGCTGTGCACCTCTACTGTTTCCCATGTACTAGGGCTGAAGTTGGCCCAGCTGATCTGTAGAAAACTCACCAACTAACACACAAATGAAGAAAAATATTTCCATGAAATCTCCTTGTTTATCTAAATCCTCAAAGGGATTATTTGATCTCATATGTGAAAGGAGACATAACGCCCAGTTGATGGGATGGAGTGAGGAGAAAGGAGAGGAGAGGGTGACTGTCTCTTTGGTAATGACCTGAAGAGCCACTGGATTAGGTGCAGTGTAAAATACCACAGATATTGTCTGGCTGAATCRAAACTCAATCACACTTCCTTCAAGTTCTATATCCTCTCTGTTAGTCTCCCTGTGGTTTATTTTCATGTGAGTTTTGGCTGGAGATGAAGGGTCTTTCAGTGATCAGAGTGTTTTCTGAAGACAAGGCAGCATTGTTTGATTTCCCTGCACTACAGTGACCTCTCCCTGAATTTGCCTGTCTCTCCATGCTCCTGCTGCTACAAGATGATGCTTTCCTGCCTTGTGAAGCAGTTGTAAAGACATTTTCAGTAAAGACTGGTGTTCTGACATACTTGTGTATGGGTATGTGGGTCAGGCACCCACATTGTGGCTTATTTGGCAGCATGAAGGATCAGATTCAAATTTTAGGGCATCACTTGCAAATCCCTAGCCCAAGATGTTATCTAATCTCAGGTTGATATTTTCCTTCCCACATACTTTTCTRCTGCACTTGGAGGTTGTTAAACCTTTCCAGGGAGCAAGGCCACAACTCATCATTTGGTAAGGACCCAGCAGCCTCCTCTTCTTTGGCATCATACAGTTCCCTGGTGGTTTAGGCTGTCCTTTTTGCTGCAAGCTCTGTCTTGCACCATTCCTTGCCTTGCTTTAGTAGCTGCTCTGACTGATTCTAGCAGATCTCAGAGTAGTTATTTTGCTTCTTAAAAAAATACAATTGTGAATTAAGACATTCTCTCATGTCATAGATTCCAAGTGGGTTTTTTGTCTTCTGTCTTCTCAGGGAGGACTCTTCTTCCTCTTAGGATCACATATTCTTTTCATACAAGTACCGGAGGTTTTTGTCCTCATGCCTGGGTCACCACTCAACCCATACACATATCGACAGCGTTATCTGACCTGGAAAGTTACTACTATCCTATTTTCTCCAATTTGTAACTCTCTTAACAGAAAAGAACCTTACCCACACTGACCCATGCAGTCCTAGATGTTCAGACCTTTTTTATTTCTCTCCCTACAGGTTCACCAGAGGCTCACTGAGTGTCTTTAAATATTGAGACTTGCCCTTCCTTTTCTTGGGATGAAGGGGTGGTCCAAAGGTGTCTCTTTTACCTTCTGGCCTTGGCTACCCTGCTATACATGTGTCAATCATTGTTATTACTGTACATCACAGTTTTTATTTTCTTCTCCTTCTCCTCCTATCCCTTCCTGGTGTCCTACTTCCACATCTGATTCAGTACATTTTGACCAAGGGGACCTGTGGCCAGGCAGTGAGCACATCTTGCATACATCAAAGATGAGACATGAAAATAATGGTCTTTCTGTGAGCAAGAAGGTGAAGGCAGTGCCAAGATTTCTTGATTGTCATTCATACATTAACCATCAGTCCTTTTTGCTCTAAAATAATTAATGGCACATACATGATAAACATTTGCTAAATAAAATCTAGCTTCTCACATGGGTCATACATTTTCTAGATTGTAGATAATAATCATCAAAAATTACGGAAAGGCAGACGGGAAAAATGCAGGTACAGTAGGTATTTATTTGTGTAACTTTCAGTGGATAATGAAATTAAATAATTTTGAATATGTAATTTTTCTAATCACCAAATATATTTACATAATCCCTTTTTCTCACAGTGATTATAGGATTTGTGTGGCAAGGCTTACTTTGAAGCTGCATATTATTTATCTCCCCATTTGGTATTCCATTTTTCAGCATAGATGGGTTTTATTTCTGATTTTTTCTTGCATGTACAATCACTTCTTTTCCTAAGCAGCACTGTTCAGATCTGAGAGGTACTCTGGGGATTTAGCCTTACTGTATGTACTAGAATTTTAAGCTTTATGCAAAATTATTTGCTATCAGTGCTGAATATCCCTGCATACCCCTAAAATAAATTGACAGTTTCTGAGCTTCTGCAGTCTAGAGGATCTGACAGTAAAGAAATACAGTTTAAGTGGTTGTATTATGTTCTCCTTTGCTCCTGTGTTTGTAGTGTCAACACATTGTCTTTGAGCTCTTGAAGAGACTTGGGCTTGGGCAAATCATTTTTAGTGATTCACCCCATAAATTTTGCCTAATGTTATTGTTTGCAGGTAGACTGCAGAGCTCAGGTCTCCTCAATAAATTTTTCACATACACTGCCTCCTGCCTTTGATAAGACTAATCCCAAATATGAAATTAAGCATGAATTTAACACACCAAACTATTTATGTGATGGGTCAGCTGTCCCCATTCAGAGTATGCAGGAGCCCCTCATGGTGACTCTGACTGCGTGCAGGCATAGTAGCATGGTAGTGAACATCCTGTGTTTTGTCTCTGCAAAGATCCTGGGAATGACATGGTGAGCATTGCATATTTCAAACCGTGGGTCAAGAGTGCAGCTTTAAAGGTATCTGTCACTGAGAAAAATTTTCTGGCTTTCTGCTAGCCTGTGCCTTTGAAGCATAACATTTTGTCTGTCTTAAAAATCTTAGTCTTGAATATTGTAACTAGTAGCTGGGGTTACCTGTGTAAGTTTTTGGTGAGTCTTTTTCCCTGACTTGTGGCCTCAATGTTGTTATGCAGTAAGGAGTTTCACTGACACACCTCAGCACCAAAGATGTCTGGAGGTCAGGTTAGCCAACTTCCCTGCTCAAACAGGGCCACCTGGAGTCGGTTGCCCAGAAAAAAAATGGTCGTATAGCCCCTGATAGCACAGCTGTTGCCCCACACCATAACATTAATGGGGCTCCAGTGTGAGCCACAGCTCCTTAAACACTTCCAACCTGATGATTTTCCCAGAAGTCATAGGAATGTATATTTAATTAAAAGAAAAAGCACTTCTTGTTGTAGTATAACTTTTAATTTTGTTTTTTTTTCTAACTACTACTGTAAATGCATTGGAAGATGAACTAACCATGGGTGCCACTCTTAGTGTGTCTGGGCTTTTTCCTGCTCAAGCATTAGATTTCTACTAATGATTTCCAATGGGATGGAAATAAATCATCCCTAGGCAATTGAAATCATAACAGTCTGATTCTGTTTTCATTTACATAGGTTTGCTCTCATCATGGGAACAATTCCAGTTTACCCCATGATTAGTTTAATCAGAATCTATCCTTAAGTATTTCATAAATTTTCATTTTGCAAAACTATTTCAACAATTAGTGCAAATGAAGAAGTCCTGAACCGGGATTTTTCCTTGTCTGTCTATCTTGAGCTTCATTTTTTATTTATTTCAATTTTTTTCCCAGATAAAATCAATCCTAAACTTCCAAGGGTGTAAGTCTCCTTATGTGTTTAGATGTCTGAACAGCAAATGTAAGGAACTAGAGATCTCACAAGCTAGAATTTCTGCTTAAAATATGGATAGTTTTAACTGGTTTTCAACCTACATATAGGACAAATCTCAGTCTGAAGTCTCCTCCATCAGACATGCTCCTGCTGTTACACTCTTTTCTATTATGATTAATAACGTCTGAAATCTGAAACCAAGTCAGCTGCACTATAATAAACTTGGTATCAATTTTACAGGTCACAAATAACCATGTAATTCAATAACCCTCTATATGTTCCAGACCAATGTGGGACCACATGCTTGTGGGGAGCAATGAATGGGTAATTTGATGAAGAATGAACACCATATTCAGGGAAAAGACTCTGAAAGCTGAAAGCATTTTCCACAGGAGAGCAGGAGGCAGGGTTAGAAAAAGAAAGCATGGTTCCCAGAGATGGTTACTTTTAATGGTATGAACTATCTCCAGTCTTTAAAAAGTGTCTATGCATTTTGGACTGTGTCCAAGTGATGAATGATTCATCCTGAAAAGAAAGAATGTGAAAACTTAAAGAACATGACATAAGACTAGAAATGGTCAGTCAGAAAATTGGTGAGGCAGATTAAACCAAAAAGTTTGCTTTGAAGGTGAGATCTGGGATCAAATATAAGGTGATCTCACTCAATTGCAGTCAATACTAACGTCAAAAGCTACAAGAGATTGCGTTAAGAATCAGGACCATTCCATGAAAGCCTATGAAAATACTTAGAAGGAAAGGATTATGTGTTCCATATATAGCTTGCAAAATGATGGGGTTAAGCATGATTCTCAGCTTTCTTTTTACTTAAGAAAATTAAATTTCTTTGGTCACAGGCGTACAGAAAAGCTTGACAACGTAATCCAAGTGCACCCTACATGCTTGGAAATCAGAAGACAAATTGTGCCCTTTTTCTCATTTAAACTTAATCTTATGGCTGCATAGCCAGCTGCATAGCTTTGCTGGGTCAGCCTTCCAGTTGTTCTGCTCTGTAAACTAACAACAATTTGCATGAGAAAGATGTTCTTTTTTTACCTCTTAGGGATTAATTGTGCCTGAAGGAGCCTCATGACCACAACTGGCATCTGTAAGCATGCACAGATCTTTTCCTGTGTCCCCCTTGTACTTGCAGCATCTAAAACCCATCAGGACATATGTTTCTGACACTGATAAAATGTACAATTATACAACATCTGAGAAGATCAGTCACTACAACCCAAAAGTGATAAGTGATTCTCAGACATACCCTTGCCTGTCATATTTGTATGGCCTAACCAAGCAGATTTTTAGATATAAACAGTACTTCACTTTTGTCATCAGAAAATCAAAGCATAGTGATGCGAGAATTTCCTCTTTGCTAGTTTAGGCAGCTTCTAAACAGAAGCATTGTGTTGTGTTTTTAGAAAATATTTCAAGGTCCTGCACGCAGCCATGTCAGAACATTTGTGAACACCAAATTTCAGCCCAAGCATCAAGGCAGGATTTAGGTGTTCGTAAACCAAGTCTGAAGATATTTTTTTGTAGCCTCGTTCCAATATGATCATTTTGATGTCCCCAAATGAAAAGATATCACAGATCTAAACGTTATGAGATAKATATATATATAYAYAYACACACACACACACACATATATATATATAAAATATATTACACATACTTAAAAATATATATGCAGGCAACATGAGGGTTGCTGTGATATTGTAAAAACACTTGTCAATGAGATGATGTGCAGGTACCTCTACAGATGGAATATTGCATCAGAACACTATCATATGAAAATTTTGTTTAAGTGTTTGTATTAGTCTAAGCTACAGAAAGAATTTCAAAGCTTTCCACTTCTGTTTTATGATGCCTCTTATCTGAAACTTCAATATATGAGGATATTCACATTAATTTTTCATTATTTWGTGGGATTAGTAATATTAAAAATGCAATTGTGTTAATATAAAATTTAAAAAATTTAAAAAGATGTTACTTCAGATTACATATTTAATTTTTAAAATATTTAGCTTGTTTGGGTTTTTTTTAATATCCACAAAATGCAATRTGAATTTAGGAAGAGAAAACTTCTCCTTTAAAACTTTACATTTATGCAGACTTTTTTTTTTTGTTAAGAATTTATGTTTGTTTTCATTCACTTTAGCTGAACCATTTGATAAACTAAACTTAATCTTGACATATTTCCTTGTTGTCCTATTCCAGTTTTCAGTCACTAAGAAGTACGGCTAAAATATCTCAATTGTAGAAAAAAACCCTTAGAATCATAGAAAGCCTTGGGTTGGAAGGGACCTTAAAGATCATCTAATTTCAGCCCCTCATAGAGTATAAAAGATACTGTATAATCCATACTTTTCCCAAAGTCCATGTTGACTGAGACACTAGTGAGGAAAATAGGGAACTGGAGATCATATTGAGGTCATTGCAGCAATAAATGAAGCACGAGATTGTATTTTGCACCCTGTGTACAGAGAAATTCAGACTGGCTCCTCATGTCTTGGAATCCAGCACTCCAGAAAGCACGCTGCTGAGCTATCCAAACAGCATTTTACTGCTCACATTGTTCCTTGGCTCTGACAACATGATTATGCCACTTCTGAAGATGAGGTGTTAAGCAAGAAGCTTTTCTGTGGGAACATGTTCACACACATGGGCTGCTGATAGCTTGAGGATCTCTGGATCACACTCCATAGCTTGGTGTAAAGGGAACCACAGAGGCTTCATGAGAAGAGAAGAAACTCAGCCAACATTTTCCATCCCAAATATCTTTAACTTCAATATCAAACCTTAACATCAAAAATTTAATGCCCAATGCAAGCGTTTCCTACTGGAGGTCGTTGTGTGTGTGTGTGTGTGTGTGTGTGATCTGACTAAATTAGACATTTGCACAGTCATCTAGACCTGGAGTTTTTTTACTGCCAATTTAGTTCATGGTCAAAGGAGAGAAATGGGCATTTCTAAGTCCAGCTGAACTCATCCTGCTGTAGAAAACTAGAACAGGTCAGAGAAACACATCCTAGGAGTGTCTTCTTCTGTAAAAACAAGGGAAACTCTAAATGTCAGGAAGGGACCCTTACACTGGAAATGCCTAAATAGCTTGCCTTATGCCTGTGCAAATGCTGACTTCCTAAGCTGACGAATGACCTCATTCACTTGCTCTAATATTTCAGCATTATTTTCCAAAATGTTCCTCAACTTCTTGTTCACTGCCATATGATTATATCTTTGTATTTATAATTAATTCCTCATGAAAAGTCAGTAGGACAATGTGTCTGCTTACTGAAGGTGAGTTCCCACAGTGCCCTAGGTGCCTACCACCTGAGAGCTACTCTGTATTTTCCACAGAGG
Source organism: Amblyornis subalaris (assembly GCA_018881555.1). NCBI lineage: Eukaryota > Metazoa > Chordata > Aves > Passeriformes > Ptilonorhynchidae > Amblyornis > Amblyornis subalaris. The sequence goes on from JACAXG010000022.1 coordinate 1,738,979, forward strand.
CTCTTTAAAAAAGATGATGAAAACCTGATTTATGCTTTGCATTCATAGCACTGGGCAGAGATGATTGTAACCGGCCTCCCCTCTTCCTTCCATTAATCACTGACAGATTGTCCAGAATATGCAGCTGCTCAGGTGCTGATCTGGATTCCCTCCAAGCAGCATAGCATGTTCAATAATATTGTCCTGCACTGTGGCCCTTTGTTTTATCAATTGCTTGTACCTTCTTCACTTGTCTTTTGAATGCAGCTCAAATATTCTTTTTCTGCCATCTACTAGTGTTTTATTGTGTTGAGCACTTCTAGTTGTATCTTCAGTTTGTTTCAAAAGGTTCTTGTAGTGAAGCCTCTGCTACAAAAGCTTGGATGTTTGTCTGTTTGCAAACCTCTCTGAAAAGGTCACTTATTTATGGAATGACGCTTTCTTCTGACTGTTCTGCTTGAACTGAAGACTGGTTCATTTGTACAGCTCCTTCCTATTCTGAAGTTGGAATTTCTTTACTGACACAGTGGAGCTTTAAGTAAACTCTCAAATATAGGATACTTAATGAAATAAATACACCAGAAGGTCTAATCAATATGACTGAGCACTTGGGAAGGTTAAAGGCCTTCAAGATACATATGGGAATGTGATTCAAGGCAGTCTGGATTCTGCTTCTTGTTTCCTGATTTGCTGCTTAATCTTTCTCATCTGGTGTAAATCAGTCTAATTTCAGTATAGCCAATGTGAATCYACCAGCTGGGATTCACACCTCTGAAAATATCCACAGAAACCTGATTGGTTAAATCCTTAGATGGATCAGAGAACAGTTTTTGATACACATAGAAGACAACCATTACTCTGGATTCAGTAGAAATTTGAAGTTAATATACTCAAACAAGTGTTTTTCCTGCTGCTATCCATCTCCCATTTCCATGTATATTTTCAATTCCACATATATGCTCTCCTTTCCAGAAAGATATGAGACACCATTCATACATACTTAAGATAAAACCAAGCAAAAACTGTATCCTGTGCTTCTGCCACMTTATGCCTGGCATTTTGTTTGGGGRACTAAGAGAAAGAGTACCATGTGACTAAGTTATTGCCTAGCATTTAAAGACTCTCAAAAGAGTCCATCTCTGGGGCCCCTAACAGGAAAAACATGGTCCTGTTGGAGTGATTCATTCCAGAGGAGGGACACCAAGATGGTCAGAAGCATCTCTTCTATAAAGGCAAGCTGAGAGAGCTGGGGCTGTTCAGCCTGTAGGAGAGAAAGCTCTGGGGAGACCTTACAGTAACCTTCCACTGCCTAAAGGGTCCTGCAAGAGAGCTGGAGAGGGACATTTTACAAGGGTGTGTAGTGATGGCAGAGAGAGGAATGGCTTTAAACTGAAAGAGGGCTTGTTTAGATTAGACATTAGGAAGAATTCTGCATTTTGAAGGTGGTGAGGCACTGGAAAAGGTTGTTCAGAGAAGTTGTGGCTACCCCATCTCCAGAGGAGTTCAAGGCCAGGCTGGATGGGGTTTTGAGCAACCTGCTCTAGTGGGAGGCATCCCTGCCCATGGCAGAGAGTTGGAACAATATGATCTTTTAAGGTCCCTTCCAATCCAAGTCATTCTACGATTCAGTGAAAATGGGCTTTAAGAGCTTTTAACTGAAAAAAAGAAAAAAAGAAAGAAAGATTAACCATTAGATGCCTGTATCATTGTGCTGGGCTGAGGAAAATAACCTTCCTTGCTGCTGCAAGTTGGCAACTATACATGCATGTAGAAGTCAAGAACATGTCTGAATTAATTCCAGACCAACTCGAGAAGGWGCTAGCTGAAGTGTTGTTAGAAGAGGCCTTACTGCTGCTGAACATTTTTAAAAGGGGTAAAAAAGAAGTTCTGTAGCTTTAGAACCTGGGACCTCAGATGAAGAGTCAAATAGGTAACTCCTCTAGGCTGATTCTTTTAAGACTACTATGCTGATGAGTTTTAGATACCTTCACCCAGCACTGCTTGAAAACACAGTGGTTGCACTCTCCTCTGAGGAACTGACAGCATGTCACTACACTTGTTTGGCAGCAGAGAATGAATTTAAGGAGCAGCCTGGGGACGGAAGTAGCACTTTTCTGTTGACCTGCACTTTGCTATGCACAAGGGAACACGAGTAACTGGAAAAGCACAGGAGCTCAGAGGCAACTGCTCTTCTGCCCTGTAGTTTTATCCAGGGTGGGCAGCCAAAGCAGAAAAATACAGAGGTACTTAGCAGCAATTTCTTCCTCTATATGTCCCAAGAAGAAGCATTTTGAGCAGTCTTCATATGCCTAAAATCCAGAAGTTTTCACTGACTCATCTCAAACCCTTCAGCATCAACTGCATGTCCCATTTTCCAGCTGCAAAGTCTGASACATGAAGAAGTGATGAACATGCATGAATTGGTGGTGGAGACATTCTCAGCATACAGGGCTGTGGGGGTCCGTAACATTTCTCCAGTACAGGCATTCAAATTGTTCTGTTAGCTGAGGCATGACTCAATGCCAAGTGAAATCAGCACTACATGCTTCCACTGGCTCCAGTGATAGCAGATTATGTCCTTAATGGGTATGTGAATTATAAGAGAGAGAAACATACAGGTTTTGAGAGATRGTTTTATTGTGCTCTTTTCCAGACACATTTATTTTATCAGAAGAGGGAAGAATTGGTGGGCTGGGTATTTTAAATACAGCTTTTAGCTTGTCATCAATATGTTTTAAAAGAGAGCTGTGAGTTGAAATTTTTATTCTTCTCTCCTATAACCTCTTTTTTCTTTTTTTTTTTCCTTACAAAGAAAGTTGTAAAGTATGCTTGAGTAGAGGTAGTTTGAGGGKTTTTTTTTCTATATATATTCTTGGTGTATATGGTTTTAACCATTATTTTTGATTACCTGTTCTGGCATGACCGAGATTTCCTGTATTATTTCTAATACTTCTTTTTCCTCCCTGGGGAAATTTCATGTCTGCTTTTAACATTTGTCYTTTATTTTTACTTTGTGAAAACTAAGGCAGGGAATTAACTTTGTGTCACTGCCATATCTATTTTTTGGTTAATAATATCTTACATTTACAATATCCTACTCTGTAATCTCCTTGGATGACCTTCCTGCCCTAGCACATTAGTATTGCTTCTCTTGTCTCCCCACGTGTTACTCTCTCCTCTACACTTTCCCATCTCTCCCTTCCATAATCCCCATTTTATCTCTCACATTTGGTCCCTTCCTAACCCTGATTGCCTTCTACAGAGCATTTTTYACTCACATTGGCATACCTTTTCCTTTACAGTGTATTTACTGGGTAGGTAGCATGCACATACACAACATTCCCTGAGGGAAACATGAATTTTACTTTGAACGCCTTCCAATTTCGCTCACTTGCTCCTTCCTTTCATGATTGTCTTACTTTCCCTTTTACCCAACAGTGTCAATTCTAACAAACCTTGCTTCCCTGAAATTGAACACCTGTACTTTTTCTTCTGTATAGAAGAATACTTCCTTGTTTACTCCCTTGTTAGAAACGTAATTAGATTATTCCTCTATTTKCCCTGCTTCATGCCTTTGTGTGCTGTCTGGCTCAACTAACCAAAAGGATATTGATGAAAGTTTCTTTTTTTGCTTCTATTCTTCTACATTATGTATAAAAAAAAACCACCTTACATTTTTGCTTTTTGTTCCCTCAAGAGTCTTTTCTTACCAACACACGTTTTCCCCTCACTTTGTCTGCTCTCTCTATGTGCCTTTTGTCCATTCTCCATTTCCACTTAGTTGTTCCCTTTGAGAGCTTTGCCACTGACTACAATACAGCCTGTGTTTGAACTCATACACCTTTCCTCCTGTGTTCCTTAGACTGAACTGCTGATGCTGAGAACCAAAGGTTGTAAGCCCGTGCCCTGTTGCTTGCAGTAAACTTGTCAGGGTCACAAGAAACACAAAAAATCTCTGTCTGCTCAGAAGAACTCTTGACCACTTCTGCATGCCCCTCTCCATCCCACTCCTCACAATGAAGCTAGATGACCTCTGACTCATGACTGGTGTGAAGGGTTGTTTCCTGTCTGGTCTCTCCATAGGCAGTATAAAATGGGCTTGTGTGTTGAATTCCTAAATTTAAGGATGGCCACCTGGAGATATTTTTGACAAATTAAAAATAGACTAGGTAGAGCAAAAATTATCAAGTGGGTGTCTCATGGCTCTCTGCACCCACACCCACCAATCTTAAAAATATACCTGGCTGGGTATATTCCTTCAGAGATTTAAGCAGATTTCCTTTAGAGGGTTTCCAAAGGACATGCTTATAGGACATAGTTTAGGTGATAAATAGCTGTACCAGGATGGGTGCCAGCATGTTCTGCTTCAGTGCCTTCACACTAGAGAGCAGCAGAAAAAAGGACTGGGCCTTGTGCTCATGGACAACGTCACTGAGCCAGTGAGTAGGAGGCATCAGTCACCCATTTAGGTGCCTTAGAAGTGAATGGGGCAGTTTATGGCATTGCTAGAGGAAGGCTGGTCATTCAGGGTTTCTCTGGACAGGGAAGATGGGGCAGGTTTTGATCTGAAACTGAATTAGAACACCTGGCATTTATTGCAATTTAAGAGTGTTCAGGAGGTAACACTCATGCAGCCTGCCTGGGAACTATATCTTCATGGTCAAAAAGGCAATAGGGGAACGTCCCTGACTAAATAGGCTGTCTTGACTTCATCTCTGGGCAACAGGTTGCCTGGGCCTTCTCTTGCATTACTGCAGGCTATTTATCAACCTTTCTTACCACCCTGCCCCAAAGGAAAAAAGTCCTTTGTAGCCCTGGTTTCTAGGAGGCTAAAGCATTTGGCTGGGCTGCTTGTTCACGTGCCAGCTCACAGCCAGGGCTCCACCCTGCCCAGACAAAGGCATCTAGTCGCTGTAGGGCTTTTCCTGGACTGAAAGAAACTTATCGCCTTGAGCTAGTAAATATTGTATAGCACTACAGTAAATTGGCTCTCAAAGACAGCAGTTTGGCTCTCCCAGCACTCAACAAGTCAGCACCCTATATGCGTGTAATTCTCTCCCTAGATATTTTCATTTACAAAATATTACATCGTGTCTTGCTTACAAATCACAGATTTATTCTCACAGAGGTATCTAATCCTCAGTCTCCTGAAAGTTAATCCTGTAGTCTACCCCTTCCCCAAAAATACTCCAAAAAGCACATAAAACAAAATATAAAGACAGCCAGGATCACGTACTTTTTAAAACTTCAAATTAGTCCCATCTGCGGCATGGCTGAACACAGAAATGTAATATAAAACATTATACCCATACTTATCACTTGAAAGATTTTGGGGTTTAACAGAAACCTTTCTTTTTTTATGTGAAGATTTAAGCCCATATTTATCTCAAATTAAAAAAAAAAAAAACAACCCTAGTTATTTCAATTAGTTAGTAATACAGACGAAATATTAACAATGATAGAGTAAATATATTGAAGTTTTATTTAAATTTTCTAAAGCGTTTAATATTTCTGAGATCTAATTCAAAAGGAAGGGAGCATAATAGCCTAGCAGGTTAAAAGTCTTCTTTTTCAGTTTTGATACCTTAATCAACAGTTTGGACTTGAGTCTGTTGTCAAACCCATATTCATCAGATGTAGCTCTACTGCAATCAACTGATTTAAATAGTGTCATGCCAGAATGATATCAGCTTCTCACTGAGGTTCTGCTCTTCTTCAAGTCACAGTAAAACTCAAAAAAAAAACCAAGGAAGCCAAAAGATTTATTCTAATTTTATACAAACATTGGTAAGGAAAGAATCAGTCTGAATAATCAGTCAAAGTCATACAGTTCAAACCTTACAATTTGTTTTCAAGCATTACATTTTTTCTGACACGAAGGAAGCTTGATTTGTGCTTCCTTGCAGGAAGAGGTCAAGATATTTTGCAATTAATTTCCATAGAACAACAAATCATACAAAACTGGGAGGTGGGGGGGAGGCTGGGTGTTTGCTACAGAYATTATCCAATTTTTCATGGGGTCTAAGTGTGGAAATGAGAGAAGAAAGTGTATTGGACTCACATTTCTTTTCTAATACTTAATGGAAAAAACAGATGGGAATTACTAGCCTTTTAGCCAGAAGGAATAATTTTTCTTAGTGCTGTGACTCTCCAGTAAGAGACATTCTGTAGGTTTTGTTCATTATCTGGTATCAAATGATTATGATTCTGGTACTAGGAAGTGAAGGGATAGGATYCTTTGTTTCTAGGTTAGCRGATGTAAGGATCTTTCATCATTGGCTCGCTGAAAGAAAAATCTCTTACAGTGAGTATATGTTGTTCTGCACATACGACAGCTACTCAGATTAGCTCAGGGACAGAATTTTGTCACAGATGTTTTGTCACAGATGTATTAGAAAGATRTTTTTAGAAAAGTTTAGCTCACATTCAGGAACCTGTCTGCAAGATATTCTCAGGAAAGTGAAGAACCTGGCATTGTCAGGGCAAGGGCAGTGAGGTTGTCCCTTCCGTTTCTCTCTTTCTGTTTTGAGAAGCAAAGAGACTGCTTTAGATTTAATGCATTCTCAGTTTTCAAAACTGCCTGTGACTGAAAGTATCTGACCCTATGCTTGCACATGCATAAGTGTAGCTTTGTACAGAATCCAGCAAGGTGGAACTGTCTTATGTGTCCAACACTGGCATCTTTGATGAGCTGATAGCAACTGAGATCTTTCCTGATTCATCACTTTTAATGCAGGAAAACTGCTAAATACAGTGGAAAATAAATGAAAGAGGACACAGTTGTCTGRAGGGTTGCTTCCCTGCAGAGCACAAGCAGAATCCTGTCTGCTCTTTCCATCAGACACATAGAATTCACACTGGAGTTTAGTGACATCTGAAATTTTGAAGCAAATTTAAAAAAAAAATTTAAAAAGCCAACAACAATTCCAAGGGATACAGAGAGAGAAAAAACCCCTTGTTTCTATACCTAAGAAGGAAACTAGACAAAGGTAATTAAAAATGAGCAGAAAGAGAGACAAAGAGCTAGACCATGACATCATTATTTATGTTGGTAGAGCAGCTTATTCAACAAATGTTCTTTTCTTTTTGATGCAGAGCAATCTTCTTTTTATTGTCATTTTTACTGCTGGAGAACAAAAGAGGCCCCTTTATGGGCCAAGATTCATAAGTTCCTTGTACCGTGAATAGTAAAAGACGATTGTTATTTTCTGAAGAGTCCCTTGTGATACAGGTATTTTCCCCACTATGCTGCTGTGAGGCAAGGAGAGAGAGCCAGAGCCGGCCCTGGGGGATGACTCACCATCACCATGTGTCTGAAAAATTCCTTGCCCCCACAACTTTGTGGAGAAGCACCCTGCTACTCCTTGGGCCTCCTGATCACAATGTGGGAAGAGTAGCTGTGTTTAATATCACCAGTCCTGGAGTACTGAGATGCCACTGTAATCAACATGAATTCATTCCCTTATTATGAAACAGAGAGAGAAGGTAAAAGCAAATTAATTTTTTTTTATGCTAAACTACCAGGTGTAAGTAACAAGTTATTGTATTTGATAAATCAAACAATATGAAGCTATAATTAGCTCTGGTTTTGATTTTCTATCTGAATGCTTTCCAGCTTCCCCAGCCAAGCCCTGGAAATCCCCAAATGGAGCTCCCACAGCCTCTCTGGACAACCTGTTCCAATGTTTGACAAATTTCATTGTGACTTGTATTGTCTTTATTCCTAGCTGATATTTCCCTTGCTGCAGCTTCAAATTTCCACCTCTTCTTTTTTCACTGGGCATGTCTGGGAAGAGTCTGGCTATCTTATAGCTCCTCCACGAGGTAGTTGAACACAGCAGTTAGGTACCTACGCAACTTTCTCCTCTTCAAGCTGAACAAGTCCAGATCCCTCAGTCTCCTCCTGGGCGTCTCATGCTCTGCCCATGAGATTTGTCCTTTGCTGAGCAAATTCATGAAATATATATTTTTTTCTGGAATGCCAGGAACTTAAAAATTTGGCACAGTACTCCAAACATGGATTCAGAAATGCTAAAGTGATGAGAATAATCACTTCCCCTGACTTGCTGGCTATGATCATGCTAATGGCCAGGAGGTCGAGGGAGATGATTCTCCCTGTCTACTCTGGCTCACAAGACCCCACCCAGGGTGCGGCATCCAGCTCTGGGGCCCCCAACATAAGAAGGACATGGACCTGTTCGAGTGAGTCCAGAGGAGGCCACAAAGTTCATCAGAGGGCTGGAGCATTTTTTTATGGAGGCAGGTTGAGAGAGTTGTGGTTGTTTAGCATGGAGAAAAGACACCAATGAGATCTCATTGCAGCCTTCCAGTCCTTTAAGCGGGATTATGAAAGAGAGGGAGAGTGACTTTTTACACAGAGAGAAGATGATGGGATGTGGGGGAATGGTTTTAAACGGTAAGAGGAGAGATTTAGATTAGATGTTAGTAAGAGATTCTTTACCCAAAGAACTGAGTAATGAGGCAGTGGAACAGGTTGCCTAGAGAAGTTGTGGATTACTGATCCCTGGAAGTGTTCAAGAACAGGTTCGATGGGGTACTGTGCAACCTGATCTAGTGAGTGGTGTCCCTTCTCAGGGCAGGAGGATTTGAAGTTTATGATCTTTTAGGTTCTTCCAACCCAAAATAGTCTATAATTCTATGATAATGAAGCCCATGGTGCTGTTGGGATTCTTGGCTGCAAGAGCACAATTCTGACTCCTCCAATAACATTCCAGTGTAGTGTGATTCCTTCAACCTCATATTCTTGATTACTGATTTCGTTAGGAGAATGGCTCATCTCTTTATTCCTGTCATCTAAAGCAGTAATTGTCTGATACATATTTCATAAAAAGGATGTCATATCCAGCTGAATTAAATCTGTTTGTCTTAACGCTTTGTGTGTTATGAACATATACATGCTACATACAGGTTCATGAGCATGAATCTTCCTGGCAGACCAACCCACATAGCTTTTTACAGAATTTCTGAGTATACATGAGTTTATACACAGTTGTTCATAAAATACAAACACTTAAGTAAAAACAAGAAATGTGTGTCATTAAGTACTTAATTACTCATGGAGTGGAGATTCAACAAGAGGAAAGATAAACAGCACTGAAATAAGATTTATCCTGTTTTAGATAACCCCTAAAAGGGCTTTTTGTGATTGAGAACTCCATGGCAACACTCTAAAGAGATGCCATCTATGTGTGTATAGGGCACTGCATGCAGAGAGAAAGGGAATAAAGTATTGTGGGGCACRTAGAAGTCTGGTATCTGTGTCTTAGAGGCATAGTCACTGTCAAGTTTTGCATCATAAGAGACTCTTAAGGAGAGTAGGAAGGAAGACAAAGACATATGATAACAGTTCCCGGGGTATGAAACCACTTGAGGAACAGAATGAAGAAAACAAAAATTTCTTGCTTATAGACAAAGAAAGTAAGAAAAACGGAGGCAGAGGTTTAAACATGAAACAGGGAATGGTGTGTTGTGACAGCTTTGCAATGTAACTTTGATTTCATGTAGCAGAGAAGAGGCAGCCAGGAGAGGGATTTAATAAGAGGTGTGTCCATGGCCAAAGCAGAAATCACTTCAGCGGCAAGTTCAAGATGGAAGCTAATATGATTGAATGAAAGCTTATATCAAAAGCTGATGCATAAAAGCTTGGATTAGAGCATATGTTAGTTATCTACAGATGTTCTGAAGGATTAGCCAGGGAGCAGCTGTGTGGATGTGGTGCCACAGCAGAGTCCTCCAGGCACAGCCTCAGACCATCACAAAGGTGCACCAGGCCACTCAAGTGCAGGAGAGGTGGGTCTGGACAGTACTCCACTGAGAAATATTGCTATAAATATTGCTATAAGGAGGAGAATCAAACCCATGAGGTGTTTCAAAATGACAGCATAAAATATTGAGAACATCAAAAAAAAGAAAAAGACAATTTAAGCTGACCATTTTCTTTAAGAAATTAGAGCTAGAACAAAGGTGTACCATGTCTTTGCATTAAAAAAAGAGGAAAGTGCTTAACCCTGCAAAAGGAAAATTGAAGGGGATTTCCTTTGAGAATTTTGATTCTGTGGAATCAAGAATCAGGGGAAGAGTTGAACCAAAAGTAAACCGCTTAGCTGCTGGAAAGAATGGTAAGTTCTGATAAAGCTGTTACAACAAAAAAAGGAACTTGAGATGGCAGTAATTTTAAAAGTCTTTAAAGAAAAAGAAAAGGAGAAATCATAAGATTTAATAACCCTTTAAATGAATGGCATAAGGCCTCCTTGGAATGCAAAAGACCTGACTGACCTTATTAAGGACAGACAAAAATAGGAATTTACCTGAACCCACAGAAAGTGGATGGAGTTGTATTACAAGATATACACCAAGAAACCAGAGGTTGTTAAATTAAAATAGGACAGAAAAATCACTTACTGCACAGTTTTTCAAATAAAGCACAAAATCTAAAACAGACAGCAACTTTAGTGGGGAAAATATTTATTTTATGTTATAGGATATGCCAGAGATCCTGAAATATGCGAGGTCAGAAAGTAGTAACTGGAATGGTACATATTAAAAGCAGTATTTCTGGAACAAATCTCTTGAGAAATKACTTGTATGGATTTTGTCCAGCTGCTGGAAAAAGCTTATGAAGTAGTTGTTTCAGAAACATTACTATGCAGATGGTGGTGGTTTAGACCCATTGTGTACTTCTCCTTCTGTCCTGATTTAGCCACAACTCCCACTAAAATTGATCAGTGAATGGATTACTTGCAGAATAACCCACTTACTTTAGTTCCTGGCTGAGCAGTTTTTTCATGCTTGCTTTCTCCCTTGTGTGTCGTTTATGGGATAACAGTATTCCCTGATGAGTTTTAAATTGGATTTCTCAACTGAAGAAACTAACTGCTCATTCACTAAAACAGTGATAGAATAGAAGACTTTTGGTGTCTATGGGAACTGAAGCTGCTAAAAATTACTGAGGTCAGAGAGTTCCTTGGATTTTCTGATGTTTTGAGGTCTCCATGCAGTACAGCACTAAAAGTGACCTACTGGTGTGATGGATTAGCAATCTGAGCCCTTCAGAGGACCGGGATCAACGCACCGTGCAGAGACTGATGGCTAGGCTGGATCAACCCATTCCACCCAGTGCAATCAGGAAGCATTCAAGGAACAGAAAATTCAGCAGGAAGAAGGTTTTTGAGTGAGAGTAGGTGGAAATGAATGTAATCGTAATAATTCCAAGTTAGAAATAAAGAGGGAGGGAAATAAAAATGCTGACTCATTTCATTTTGACATTTTAAAATGTCTAATATTAAGTGATATATTTTATCATGGAAACATGAGAATGTTACTTTCAACACAACTTAGAGAAAATCCATCAATTCTTTGGTATCAAAACAATATTTTTGGCTTAAAAAGGCTGAAATTCCTTTTAAAAGATAAAGAAAACAGAATCAAATGAGCAACATTAAATCACACCTGTAATTTTATTTTTAAGCAAAATAAAATTTATATTGAATTTCTCTTTTAATTGAAAAAAAAGGAAAATTTTCTCAGCCCTACCTGAATTGGGGATTTTTAGTCTCTTTGCATTTTCTTCCCTGTTTCTATACTGCTCTCAGAATTCAATTTTTACTATGAAGTAGAAGAGGAAAAAGATTAAATATTGAAATTAAAAGTCAGTCAGCATGTTGGGTTTGCCAATCCACTTGTAGGAATCCATCACATCTGCAAACTTTAAGTTGCTGGAGTAAAGTGTAAGAAATCTGTGGAGAAAAGGACTGTCTTTTGAAGAGGGCATGCCACATTACAGACAGGAAAACGAGACACGGGGCAGCCCAAAGTTGACTAGTCTGTCAGTCAGGAGCATAATTTAGTTCTTCGTCCAGCAGTTTTGTTCATTAGACCATATTGTCCAGAGTACGAAAAAAGAGACTTATTTTTTCTTTTCCACTGGTTGTGCTTTCCATTTATCAGAGGCATTTGGTGGTTTTTAAAATGCCCAGAGAAGTAGATTTTTTTTTTCTCTTTCTCTAGGAAAAAACCATCAAAAATAATGACATGAAAGTTGATTGTAGGGCTTGTCCTTTCCTCAGAGATATTGCTTTTGGGTCATGCCTCCAGTGGAAGATACTTCATTTAGCTTTGAATGCAGGGCACAGTGCTCTAGAGAAGTAAATATATCCTCAGCCTTGGCACAGTCAACTGGCAAAAGAAGGCACGTATTAATATATCTGGTTTTCACCTGATTTTCGGGTGGCCCTGTGCCATCCTGGGTGGAGCTCGAATGGTCCAGGAGGCTGTTTAGCTGTCTGGGCATGAGTACTTCTTCCTTACAGGTCAGCACAAGCCTTTAAGTGGCACCAAGGGAGATATGCCACAAGTCTATAAAATGATGGGAGTCAAGGAACAGGCCAAAAGGGAATCATTATTTACTGTCTTTTCCAATACAAGAACTAAGGGGATTTAAATAGAACTAGCAGGTGGCATGTCTGGAAAATCAAGACAAAGTGATACTTCATAGAACTTATGAAACTCAGAATATTGCACATGATAAAATATGTATGAGTTAAAAATGAGAGGGCCAAATACATGGAAGAAAATCCTCAGGGAAAAAAAAGATCAAAACAAGCAACCAAACCAAACCCCAAAACAAAACAGAAAAGAGGCTGCCATGAGAAGAAGAATTCTAGAGGCTTGTAAAGGCTGAAGAAATTTCTCATATTCTGTGTTGTCCATGAGGGACAGGTACTGGGCTAATCCACTCTATCCTGGTTTACAGATGTTCTTATAGCTTCATGCTCTTTGCTTTTGGGAGGAATCAGACGCTGAAAACAGAAGAGCTTGTAAGAATAGAGACATGATCAAGAAATAAATACCATCCAAGGCAAATTCAAAATTAATATAGGAAATGTTTTTCCCATGGGTACAGACTATGCAATCATTGTCAAAATGAGCTATTGAGACAAAGAATTTCACAAGTTTCAAAAATAGTTTGGAGATATACTTGGAGGACAAGAATAACCAGAACAAGAAATTATGTTAAATCTTGTTAGTCAGTGTTTAAAAAGCCCAAATATTACTAGAGTGTGATACAAATGTGAACCAGATGATCCCATTTTGTAAAACGTAAGTTATTTAAATCCTTCTTGTAGCTATGGTGCAGTCTGGGCCCTGTGAAGGGGGCTCAGAATGAGTGAACTTTCCCTTGCAGGACTCTGTCCCTGAAGGCGGAGCAAAGGAGGAATCAGCAGCATAGCTCCATGYGTTTACTTTATGCTTTCTCCTCCGTCACAGAGTCTTAAGCTTTGTAACAGGTCGGCTTGGTTTGAAATTCTCTCTAACTGTATTGTCATTAGTCAGTTTGAATTTGTTCTTCCTCTGAAGATGTTTCATTGGTTTTCTCTCATGTATCTCTACGTTCATTGGTTACACTCTGTTATCCCTACCCCTTAAAGCAGCAGAGAGAGAGCGGGTAGGGGTCTTTTCTGTTAACTCCCCTTCAAGCTTTGTTYGCCCTGCCTCGTCGGCAGAGACAAATAAACTCGGAATAAAGTTACAGAAGTCCAATTCTTTCGTCCTCTTGCCCTCGCTGCTACCTTAAAGAAGCTGCCTGTTGTGAGAGAGTTGTCAAACTGCTTCTGTGCACTGAGAACCCAGGAGGTCGCGAGCCCAGCTGAATCCAGGCAAGGGCAGGAAAAGCGGCACCTTCTCTGAATCTTCTAGTACTGGCCAGCTTTGGTTAGAAGTTGGGAATGGGATTGGCTGGTTCTGTATAATGAGTTCTTTGATCCTGTAGGTATGTTTGTGATATAGTGTGCACTTGAAGAAATTGAATGGAAAGGAATTAAAATTAAAAGGAGCAGAGTGAGTTGAGCACTTAACAATGCACAAAAATATGAAAAACCCCCGATAGTATTTGGTGGAGTTTTCAATTCTCTYTGTAGTCTCTCTGTAGTCTCTGCAGACTTGCCTCAGTGGTTACATGAGTACAGGGCTGTACAGAAGCCCTTCAGCATCGACCCTCCAGGGTGGTTGGATCACACTGGCAGGATGGGGCTCACTGGTGGTGCAGGACGAGGGACTTAGAAAGGACACTTTGGCAGAGCCTTCAACAAACAGTTGCAGCCTCTTTTTACATGCACACTAAGGAAATACAGGTTTTCATTAAAAAAAAAAAAAAAAAAGAAATCCCAGGTTTCCCCAAAATGGCTTAAATAGGAAAATAAGGTTAAAGAACAAGCTTGTTGATGAAAAATGTCAGATCTCTCCTGCCCTCTATGTCTTCTTCAATAAGATATGAAACTGGCCATATCAAGTTTGTTTAAAGGTCCATGTAACTCACTATCCTATCAGTTTAAGTCACCGGAATTGGATTTTTAGAGAAGAGTATTGGAATCAGGCTAGCATGTAGTAACACTATCATAATGTCTTACTTGATGGATTCATGTTCGTTTTCTTTTTAAAGAAATCTTATCTCCCTTTTCTATAAGCAAACGCTTTCACATAAAAAAAAGAATAAAAACTATGGCTAAACTGATCACAAGAATTTGCCCAGAAAATGTCTGTTGTTAAACATGACCTACTCTTTTTTGAACATTATTCTCTTTCTTTTTAATCTTTTCTTTTCTCTCTCCTTTTTTTCTTTTTTTTTTTTTTTTTTGCTTTTGGAACTGACCCAGATTTTAAATCCCTGTCAGAGATCTGATGGTTTGTGAAAGAATCCATGCAGTGTATTATAAATCAATTCAGGCCTTCTGTAACTGATGAGGATAGATAGTGCTACATCATATCATCTCACCACTGAAGTAGTTAACCTGATACAGATCTTCCTAAAGCATGTTTTTTCATGTGTTAGCAATGAAATGAAAAATCCAAGCCTTTGATGATGGTTGATGCTCTTTTGTTTCATATCTGTGCATCCCTTATTGAAAGCTTGCTGCCTCAGCCCYGCAACATGCCAGTGAGGAATTAGAGTGTATCCCTGCTCAGCAAAGCATTGAAGCACCTATTTGTGTATTCCTGAGGTCAAAGGAGGGTAAGTACCTGCTTAAATATTTGCCTTATATTGAATTACACGTGATTTTAAAGTTAAATCTGTTCTTAGAAAATGTCCTACAGGATGTGAATGAAACCATAGGAAAAATATAATGAAAACTATTGTTACACGCACTGCTCCCTCCTGTGGGCACCACTGTTCACCAGTTCAGCAGGTCTCGTGTCTGTGGGTTGGTGAAATTATTTTGAGAATCAAAACCAGCAATGACAGGCTTCTGAAGTGCTGAAAAGTCCCATTTTGGTGTTTTTAGAGAAATGTTTTGATTTTTCATTTCAAAACATCTTAGGAGAACAAAATCAAAACCGGAATGTTTTGATTAGTCCCCAAAGATTTTCTGAAATATTGTGTCACATGAAATTAGGTTTGTTTTTTTCAATCTGCTTCTGAATGAAAAGAAAAAAATCAGAATTTTTCAATCTAAAGAAAAAAAATCCCTGTTACCTATGTWAAAAATGGCAGAGCATGGAATGAAGGAGAAAGATGATTTTCTTAAAAAGCTATTAATGTTTGACAAGGAATATATTTTTCCAATTACTTTTTTTCTGTGTTGTACTAGAGGAATTCTATACCTTAATTTTAAACTTCAATTTACTTTATTTGAGTAAACGAAAGAAATGTCTGTCCTTAAAACTTTTGATGGAATAAAGAATTAGAAAATATTTTACTTTAATACAAATAAAATGTAAACAAAAAAGGATCAGTGTTAAAACTATAGCTGTAAAAAAGGTGCATAAAAATCTTAACTTTATAAAAAGAAAATGATGGCCTGAAAAAATAAAATCAATACAAATATTTCCAACCAACACACAATATCCCAAAGGAAACTGAAGTTGTGCTTGGCTGTGCTATTATTTTATAGATACTGGGGAAAAATCTCTCCCTTGGAGGCCTTTAAACCTAAAGGAAACATGAAAAGGGAAAGGTACAAAACCCACCTCCACAGAAGGAAGGAAATATTGATTGCTAATTTTATATTTTATTTTTTATTATTTTTTTATTTTTTGATATTATATTTTATTACTGTGGCTATTAGGTATGCATTATTGTATCTTTGCCTCAGATTATCTATCAAGTCCTGTCTGTGTTACAGTTTGTACAGTCTGATCTTGATTAAAGACAAAATATATACTCTTTTATACAAGAGTATAAAAAACAGTGGGTTTGCGGTACAATGGTTAAAATTTTTGTTCTAATAAATCCCTTTGAGCTTCCTCCGTGTTCTGGGTTTTTTTTTTCAGACAGTCAGCTCTACGAAGTGGAACACTTATTTAAATACTTCCCATAAAAATTCACAGCTAAGTGAGCTAGAGAAAAATAATAAATGGTTATCACACAGTCTATATAAACCTTCACTTCTGACAGGGCTATTGGGAGGGCTAATCGAAATTATATGATTCACATGGCWTAGTGGGTGCAGCATGTTCAGAAAGGTACAACATAAAAAACAGAAAGACAAACCCTATTTCACATAACAGTTTAACCATCTTTGAACTAAAAAATTTGTCAGATGTCTATTTTCACTTAATCTGAGGGCTGAGAAATTATTGTCTTTATTTTCAAGGCTGTTGATTTTCATACCTAACCCTAGAAGCCTATAGAAACTTGGAATCTTTCAAAAAAGATCCTCAGGACAAGCATGGTTTTTTCACAAGGTGACTGTTAACTTCTTTTATACCTTCTGTAATGAAAATTGTAACAGAGAGGACAGCGAGGACACACAACAGGGGACACGGGATGAACTACAGTGACAACAGGCATTGAGCCTGGTTATCGGTTTTACAGACCCCAGAAAAGACCTTGATAGATGTCTGGAGACGACTCTGTGGGTCTCATCCAGGCAGAAGATGTCCTGCCAATCTGTGTGAAGATGAACCACAATGAAAGGTTTGGGCCAAATTCTTTATTCCGCTGAGTTCAGTTGATTAAGGACACGTTCTACCTGCTGATCATCTGAGTTCCTATTCATAGCTATGTGTGAGTTCTAGTGATGAAAAATTCAGATTTGAGTAAAGACAGTACCATATTCAKTAATAAATACATAAATCCAAAGAAAAGGGAAGAACCAACTCATTCTCATTTCTGCGCGATACGTTCTGAGACAGGTCAGACTGTGCCTGTGTGTTCTAGAACACGCAAGCTGAACATAGCCACACTTGGATTTTCAGACCAAGTTTACAAGCCTGTAGGTAGAGTTCCTTAGCATCACATATATCTACATGTCTACTACTCACACTAATGCAAGATAACACTGCTCAAACATATCTACCCTATATGGCATTGCAGTGCCCCAAGTGACTTTTTTTAATATTTTCTTACTGTCACAGCATGTTATGGCTATTAATTCTGACACCTGGAGGTCATTTCCCATTGGTTCTTGAAAGCATAATGAAACAGGGCTCTAAGAAGCACTGATTAATAATCCCTAATCTTATTTTATTCTTGGCATCAATCTTCCCTAATTCCTATTTTAAACCTCTGATTTTGTGTTTGCTGTGATGCATTGGAGGAAAATTAAATCTGATTTTTTTATCTAAGGGCTAATATAACAGTGGAGTGTATGACACAAAACATGTAATTTACAATTGATTAAACACTGGAGTAATGTCTACCTCAACCCAATGTCCAAAAATCCAATTCTTGCTCGAGATTAGACTGAACCAGAACTTGAAATCTCTAAATCTCCATGTTTTAGAGGGTTTATAATTGAAATTGGTATAATTCAGATTAAACTTGGAAATGGCGAAAAARCTAATCTCAGCCCGCCCTTTGGGGCACCAAAAAATTGGATCAGCGGGTTGTTTTATACATAGTAAACTCTTTGTTCATTCWATGGCACAACTGAAAAACAAAATAAAAAGACTAAACTGGCCATAATTAAATGGAAGAATAATTTGGTTTTATGGGATTTTTTCTTGTTTTCCTGGGGTATTGTGAGAGGGGGGACCTGACATTTGAAAACACATTACTGATGCATAATTTCAAGATTCTCTTTTTGATGCACAACTCATAAACTACAAAAGGGAAAATGATACAAGGTTAAAGGGGTGACCAAAGTCACAATATTATAATAATTCCATGCACAAGTCTATGCTTCGGAGTTATTTGCAGGTTTTTTTAATCACAAAACTAGCTAGAAAAGGGGTGGTTTTGTGGTCCACAAGATGAATAATTTGAACAAGTAAATAGCAATTCTGAGTTGTGGGAAGAAGAGATTAATGCATCTTTCTAGATAGTGGAAATCACAGTATTTGTGGAAAAGGAAAAAAGTTAACTTTTCTTAAGTTCTCTTCTCTATGAAGCAGATAGATAAAGCTATTTAAATTGTTCCTGGAAATCAATATCTCTATTTGATTATCAAATTTCATGGATGATATAAAAAGATATTTGGGACGTGATTATTTGATCATGAAAGAGCAGCAAGAATTATCTGATATTTTGGAAACTTGCCTTCTAACATGCTGCTTACCCATGGGGGAGTAAACATTTTTTTCTATTCAAATTCCATAGCTGCCCACATTAACTTGTAAGACTGAGGGTTCTTTTATCAACAGAAAGAGAAAATAATACAAAACTGTAATGATGGAAAATGAAGAGAAATTCACACTAAAAATTCCAAGAATTTTTTGTCACTAAGCGTGATAAAATGTTGGTAAATATCAATATATTCAATTTTTCAGCATTTCAATTCTTTAACACTGATCTGTATGCTTTACTCCAAATCTACTGAAATTTGAAAATATGTTATAGGCTAGCTATAGTAATTTCAGATGAAGGCTATATGTCTTGGGATATGTAAAATCATCTTCTTTTGAGATTCTTACAGATTTTAGAATCCCCAAGTCTTAATTCTAAATTCGGAACTGCATTTTCTGGTTACGAAGATCACGACCAGAATGTGGCCTAAGAAATCACTATTTTATTGTGCCAGTGGGATGGACCATAGTCTCCAAAATACTTTTCATTTGCATGCTGCATTTAATACACTGTTTTCCTTTGCCAGACACTCAAAGAATTGCACTTTGACTTTGAACTTTATTAGCTCTATTACCATATTTTCTGAGTCAGTCTTCTTGCTTTGTTTCAGCAATTTCCATTCCTTTCATCCATCTGAGAGATTTGTGGTGCAAACAAATCAATTTTCTGGGCTGTTGCTCAAGTTTTTACAGGGAGAGGTGTCTGCATTTGTGGAGATACTGAGASCTGGGGAATTTGAAGGGGGACACATGAAGACACTAACTTCTTCCATTTTTGGTGAAAAAAATTACTTCATCCTGTTTTGATTTCCTTGTTATTCGAGGCTTTATAYTCAATATAACTTTTGTTAATTAAGTGTTCATCAGCAGATGGACAAATACCAAACATAAATGGGGAAAAAAACCTTAAAGTTGCTATGAGAAAGAAGMTTTGACTCAATTCTGCTATAGGATCCGTTGGTGAGTTTGCATTAAAACCCTCAATTCTATATGCTTCACTTTCCTCCTCCATAAGATAAGATTAGAAATAATTTCTGTAAATATTTTCCATTATTTACTTACAGTTAGTGTTGTCCGCTATAATTTCTGTTACTATATTCTTTGCTGAAAAATTCATTATAGTGCATAAAAAGCATGAGAAGAACACAGTGTTTGAATTCATCCAGGCACCCGAGCTTCTCTCCCACTCGTTATATTCAGCTGACTGAAGGGCACTACTTCGTTGTACTTTGCAACAGCCCAGGAAAGTAGAGAATATAATTGTATTATTATCACACTCAGGAACCCTAGCCAAGGACTTTGTGCCAGTACTGTTCATTTACAAAATAAAGTGGTTCCTAGTTGACAGAAGTTACAATCTCAGTATAAAACAAGATGTGAGAAGGAAGGAAGGAAGGAAGGAAGGAAGGAAGGAACGAAAGAAAAAGGAAGGAAGGAAGGAAGGAAGGAAGGAAGGAAGGAAGGAAGGAAGGAAGGAAGGAAGGAAGGAAGGAAGGAAGGAAGGAATCTGATGAAACAATAAAGGAATTTGATTGATTTTGTTGTGCACTCTTTTCAGGTGCTTTGATGCCCATAGCACCATAAGAAGAAATCTGTGAAAGTGACTTCAGTTTGAGATACCTAAATTTAGGCACCTGCTTAAACGTGTCACCAGTGAACTGAGTGTCTCTGCTCTTATCATAGCCAGGGATGCAAGCCATGTCCCAAATGGCCTCCAGTTGCCCCTTGTGGACAGTAGATGCCCCTTAGCATAGGTACACACAGGGGACACAGCTTACCTTTCACTCACTCTTTAGCTTTCTGAGGTTGAAAGAAACACACTATTGTGAAACAGATACCAAGGAGACAAAAGTCACACCTAAAAGATTCAGTGCAGATTTCTGATGTATTGTTGTAAATGGAGTCTTTACTAATTCACAATACATTTATGACCACTCAGAAATGCTGTTTTATAACATGCAACATAAAGCAAATGGAGAAACGGTATCTTGTACAGAATACATGACTCACTTTGGAACTGCCAAAGACGATTTCTTCCAGACTTTCTGCAAAGCATCAATTACCTCAGACAATTTTCTGCCAGGGGCAGCAACAACTATACCTCTGGATTTGTTAAGATAAAGGGAATATATCATGCTGTCCAYTGTTGTAATATAATGGGCCTGTTAAATGTTGCAGTTTTCCCAGGAAAAAAACAACACAGAAAAGGCACAAAATGAAGTGTAAATCAAATGAGAGCCTTCTTTCTGTCGACCATTTTCTATACTTTTAGGACCAGAAACAGCCTATTATTGAACTAAGATCCCAATAAAAGGAATTGAAGATATTTTTCTTGGACTACACCGAAGTGTCTCCAATGTTTTAGGAATCAAAATGGCAAGAGTTGAGAACGGAGATAGAAATTGTTTTTTAATTGCTGGTTTACAAAATGTCTGTCAAAGGTGCAAACAACTAATGAACCAGAGAAAGATGGTCAAGAATCATTAAAAAACTATCAGTAATTATCAAATTTAAGATGAAGTTTCAGTTAGGCTCTTCTTATATTTCTAAAAGATTTTTAGGTCAAAGAAATCTAATAAAACTCTCARGTAGCAGGACCAAAGCCTGTCTATCCCCATTTCTAACCTCTTCATTCATCATTTGAAAAAAAAAAAGGATGATGAAAATGAAGTCTAGTTTCCTAGATTTCCCAAATAGGAAGTTCGATCATGTGGTGATCTGTGGTAAAGACTGGTGTGGGAAAGGAAGTTGCAACAAGAATGTCAGAGAAGCTAAAGGATCTGCATTTAGAATTTTGGCCATGCTATGTCTCGACATATTGACTAATTAGAAAAAATCTGAAGTAAATACCTAACTAATAATCTAACATTGTATTTCACATTACAGCTGGAACAGGATTGTAAAGATGCTTCATTAAAGAGTGAAATGCAGCCAAAGCTGCACAAAAATCAGAGAAAGGTTTGTGTTGAAAGCATCCTTGCTTCTTGGTGCTGCTTCCCATACTTCCTATCTTAAAATTGTTGCAAGTTTTCTGAGCCCAGTGAAACTTGAGTTACAGAAAATGTAAAATACCTTTTTAAATAGTTGATTTTGATAAGGGTTCACATCAAACACCAAGTGCAAAGGGTTGCATAATATAAGATTTTTTACCCTTGAAAAGCTAGAGGTTAATCATTTCAGTTGTTATTTTTAAAAGCATCTTGGGAATTTTTTGAATTACCAAAAGAGATACAGCTGAATGTCTGGTAAAAAAAAGACATAGCAGAAGTATTTTAATAAAAGCCTTTCAAAATGCAGCTTATAAATGACCAAGTACTGCACTTCACCTGTATATATTAATACTTTAAGTGAATTTGGTGTTCACAGGATGGCTTTGATTTACAGACTGGAACCCAGCATAGTCCATGGCATAGTAAAATCTTCCATATTCTCACTSCAAGACTTACAGTCATGGTGTTCTGTAGCTCAGAGGTTCTCAGCTGATACATGCTGATATTGCGTTCACATGCCCATGATTAATGGCACTGATGTTTGCTACACAAAGGAAGGAGAGATGGGTCCACATGCATGAAGATTTATGAGCAGGGTCCTCAGCACATGCTGCACACATTGACTCCAATGCTGAAAGCTACAATGCCGGGAAAAGAAAGGAGAGAGAGCAAGAGAGAGAGAAGGGAACATGAAAGGCAGTGGGAAAAGCAAGAGGAAAGGGAACAGGAAAGGGGAAACTCTCCAGTGGCCAGGCAGGAGAAACAGTGATGGATGCCCAAAATGAGTGTCCTCGAGTGGAGACTCTCTTCAGTGCGGCAAGAAGCAACAGCAAAAATGACTGATGGTGATGATGATGATGATGATAGTAATGATGACAACTTTCACCATGCTTTTACCCAACCATCATAATACTTTTAATCAGGAATGACACAAGTTTCCTATTCCTTGTTTCTTCCTGTGAAACTATTAGCCCTGCTTGGATCATGCTAACTGAGTATGGATGTTGCACATCCATTGGCTACTAAGCCTCTGCACATGTCGTCCTGGATAGTACTTGTCAAGTATATGATTGGCTATTATCTACTGTGCTGCTTTTCTTGTTTTTCTTTTGTATAAATTGAAATCTGCAAAGCCAGAAGTGAAGCCAGGTGTTTCTTACGCTAGCAGCAGTCACTTCTCATGAGAACCCGGGAGAACACCAACATCAGGGTTTGGCAGGCACAAGGTTGTGAAGGCAATAGCACCTGAAATTTAGAATGGGAGAAACAAGGGGAAAGTGCCACAGAGACTTTGGAAACCACTGTTATGGCACCATAGGTGAAACAGTATAAAACTGCAAACTCCAGGCCCTGAGCACTGCCARCGTTAAGGCATGAAGACATCTCTGCCACTGGACTTCACTGCTGACCCAAGAATCCTATTTTATCACCACTTTGTGTAATTCAAAAAGTCAGCCAAGTTATTCGTCCAGGCCCTGGTCCATAAAGGTGCTTATACCTCAGTTCAGTGTCAACACTGGAGAGCTCTCAGTGATTGTTCCTTATCCTGCAGGTGGTGTTGGTGGAGGTGACAGCTCCAAGAGCTGAGATGTGACAGATGTTTGTAGGAACACGTTTAGTCTACTTCAGTACAAACATAAACTAGGTCAGCAAACTATCTTTGCCTGAGGAGCAGTGTTAGCAGCTCAGGGCAATGTTTTCCAGCTGTCCCACCACAGCCCTCATGAGCTGGGCTGTCACTCTCACAGTGCTCACAGACGCAGCACAACGGAAGTAGAAGAARGGAGAACTGAGCTGTTTTCAGAGTGCCTACTGCAGGCACCTGTCCCTCCAGGGACTTAGAGGGAGATCTGACACTTCTCTRTCAAACTCTCTCTCTCTGCTGTTACACAGTTTAGAAAGAAGCAAGAACTACTGAAATCTGGGAACAGGGAAGGGCYCTATGCTTAGATGTATAGTGATCTTGTTAACCAAAAATGATCAGATGATATCTGCTGTTTTTAGAGGTTAAGCATTGTTGTAGAATCTGTGGTTAGATTTTTTTTGTTTATTTAGCTGGAATACAGAACAACTTTAATTAATCTAATGTTGTTTTAATATATTTTTGTCGGCATACTTCTTAAAAAGTGTATAAATAAACTTTCTGAAGACACTGACGTTGGGGAGTACTACCCACTCCGTCTAGTTTTAGGGAACTGATTCCTGAAAAGCTGCCACAGTTGAAGAAATTTCTTCCTAAAACCAGAATTTTTCTTTACAGTTCTTTATCCAGCTTCATTCTTATGTGACTTCTAAAGAAAATAAAGAATGCCACTTAGACTGTGTCTTCCTCCTGGAAGGTGTTTTGTTGAGGCATGACAACGGGGAGAGTAGTTCACACAGGAGCATATGACACACTTAAGTCAGCTTTCATCTCCATGGGAAATCCAATTTTACTGCCAGCTCATAAAAGGGGAGTGAAAGGTAAAAACCTGGCATTGTGTTGTGTGTCTAGGTGCAAAATACTTCAAGCACACTGCAGACATCTCATTATCTCAAAGGGAAAACAATGCTTCTGTAGATCCAGCGGACACGTCAATAGCCTTTGCTGTAAGATTCCAGTGGAGACTTTAGGAAAATGTGTATCTCATTGCCACCTATAAAGAGAAGCTGGATGCCTTAAACACAGCATTAGAATTTGATCTGGTGGCAAAGACACACTTCTAATAAACATCATTATATACTGGCCTTACCGGATAAACTGTAAGTGTATTAGAAACTGAGTTACTGGCCTTACCGGATAAACTGTAAGTGTATTAGAAACTGAGTTACAAAACATAAAGAAATTAAAGCAGCACAGTGGGACCCAGATGGCATTTTTAGTTCATCAAGAATGGCATTTCTTGCAGTACAAACTTTGAAAATTCCAGTTATTGAAGTTTTCTCTGTGTGTTTGTTCATATGGGTTCTTTCCCAAATAAACAGAGGTGAGAGATAGATTTTTTTTTTTTCAGCACACGAGAAGAAAGCAAAAATGACCAAAAAAGTGATTTTTTGGTGCAGATTAAGCTCTYCCTTCACTCTGTGTCATTGATTGCATTTAATTTTTATAATATCTAAAATAAATTTACCCAAGCTTCTGAAATTTTATGTTTCTATTATTCCACAGTAAATCTCACATTTGAGAGAAAAAGTAAATTTAAACAGAAAATAAAAATATTGAATTTAAGTATTTTGGAAAAAAAATAGATTTTTTTTTCAAAATGAGAAGTTAATGAGAAAACAACCTCTCAACTGAAATTTTTCAGTTTGATGACCAAGATTTTTTCATGGAATAATATAAACAGTTCTGAATTRGCTTCTCTTATGAATGTCAAGTTCTGAGTCAAAGGGTAGTTGAAATATGCAAGAATATAATTATTTTCTTCAAATTCCTGATATGGCTTTTCAGGAAAATTCCCTTTGCAAGTTGCTGTGAAGCAGTGCATCGTTTAAAACCTGTGTATGAAGAGTTAAAGTGAGAAAATGGATCATTTAGGGATTATTTTACTTTCTGGGTTGGCAAGAGTCTCTTGGCACATAATGTGACAGGGTGAAGTAGAATAATTTTTCTGTGTATTCCTTTGCTTGGACGACTCTTTAGGTATGAGCCAACATCTATCATTCTACCCTGTATCGTCCTTTGGTAAGTGAAATTTATGGCTCCAGAACTCAAACAGGCAAAAGGACTACTTGCAAACTGGGAGATTCAGCTGCTTTAGAGCTCTGAATGTGCTTTAGAAATCAGTACATTCAGGACTGAGCATAATCCAGACGTTTCTGGGGCTAAACTAACCATAATTACCATCTTTTACTGAGTTGCAGTATTCACATTCACATATGGCATTGCACTGCACAAAAGTGTGATACTCTGCTAAGTGTTTTGGGTTGTACTGAACACAAGCAGTATTATGTGAAAAGAAACTCTTTTCCTTGCAGCTGTACCTGACCACAAAACCTCCTTTTTTTGCTGGTTTCAACCATGAAAAGTTGAGACAGCTCTTGCCTCATCCTAGCATGCTGAGATGGTTGGATTAGGGTTTAAGATCTCAGCTGAACACTTCCTAGACATGAAACCTGACATGCCCTTCTCAGAAATAGAAAGTGCTGAAAAGGCTTAAATCTGTGATGCCAATAAGTTTAAAAGGTTCAGACATYATGCTTAGCAGGATCTTCCAGGTCAGAACAACCAAAAGCTTATGGGTCAGGATTGAAAGGAGGGCAGGGACAGGTGACATTATAGTGGGGGCCTGCTAGAGGCCACCCAGCCAGGAAGTCTGAGTGGATAAGGCACTCTGTGGACAGATAGGAGCAGCCTCATATTCACAAATCCTGCATCCTCATGGGGGACTTCAACCATCTCAAAATCTGCTGGAGGAACGACACAGCAGAGCACAGGCAATCCAGAAGATTCCTGGAATGTGTTGATAATAACATACTTCTCCAAGTGATAGTGAAGCCAAGAAGGAAAGGTGCTATGATAGACCTTGTTCCTTCATGCTATGCTGGACCTTATTCTCACCAACAAGGCTGGGGAATGTGAAGCTCAAGGGCAGTCTGGGCTACAGGGACTATGAAATGATGGAGTTTGGGATCCTTAGGGCAGCGAGGAGCGCGYGCAGCAAGCTCACTATCCTGGACTAGAGGAGAGTAGACTTTGGCCTCTTTAGGGGTTTGATTAGTAGAGTACCATGGGATAAAGTCCTGGAGGGAAGAAATCTTAAATGACCTGATATGCAGTATCAGAATGACAAAAACTGAAAGTTACTACTTCCCTTTAAGAAGCAGCTACTTGGTTTTTGTTTGCTTCACTGAATATTTGAAAGTGCCCAGGACTCATTTTCCACTGACTTGACCAGAGAAGACATCGATGTATTTTATCATGAAAGATATAAGACTTGGCACTCTGTATAGTCTGGGAGAGAGGAAACTGTCTGTATTGCATTACAATACAATAGATTGTCTCAAGTTTCTGCAATCTTACAGCACATCACACACAMCAAAATGTTTTGCTCAAAGAAAATCTGGATCTGGAGTCAGGAGATCAGCAGATCAGCCTCTGAAAAGGGAGGTCATCCTGAACAGGAAGAAATGGCTCAGCCCTGCTCAGCACTATTTTTCACCRAGACACACTACAGCAGCAGCTTATCTTTCACAATTCCTCTTTTAAAGTTTATGGGATGTAATTATAGAACTATTGAATAGTTTTGTTTGGAAAAGACCCTTAAGATCATCAAGTCCAGCCATTAATCTAAACCTACAAAATCTATCATTAAAGTGTGTCCCTCAGTGACATTTCCAGAATCGCAGAATCATAGACTCATAGCATCATATAATATGGAAAAAACCTTTCAGATCATTAAGTCCCACCATTAACCTAGCACTGCCAAGTTCACCACTAAACCACGTCCCTAAGTGTCTTTTAAATCCTTCTTGGGTGGTGACTCAACCACTTTCCTGGACAGCCTGTTCCAATGCTTGACAACCCTTTCCATGAAGAAAATTGTTCCTAATATCCAATCTAAAGCTCCCTTGGTACATCTTGAGATCATCTCCTCTTGTTCTGTCACTTGCTACTTAGGAGAAGAGGTTGACCTCATGAGCCTTTTTTTCAGCCTAAACAGGYTAAACACCCCCAGCTCCCTCAGCCACTCCTCATCAGACTTGTGTTCCAGACCCTTCTCCAGCTCCATTGCCCTTCTCTTGACTCCAGGACCTCAATATCTTACTTGTAGTGAGGAGTCCAGAACTTGTTTTGACGTGGGGACTCACCAGTGCCAAGTACAGGGGTACAGTCACTGCCCTGGTCCTGCTGGCCACACTATTGCTGATCCAGGCCAGGATGCCATTGGCCTTCTTGGCCACCTGGGCACACACTGGATCATGTTCAACTACTGTCACTCAGCACCCTCAGAGCCTTTTCCATTGGGCATTTTTCCAGACACTCTGCTCCCAACCTGTAGAGAGCTGCCTGAGGTTGTTGTGACCCAAGTGCAGGACCTGGCACCTGGCCTTTTTGAACCTCACACGATAATGAGGTGATCAACACAGATGGTTTTAAAATGTTGTAGGAGAAGGACCGAGAATTCCTCATCAATTTAGCAGGCGTTCCCCAGAATTCAATGAAACTATACTCATTAATACAGTACTTCTACAATTGGCTTAAGTAGTTCAACAGACTTCTGCTGCTGTTTCAGCTAGTTCAGAGAAAACTTAGAGAAAAGTTATATCCCTGAGGGAACAGAAAGTTTTTGTTCACATCCCATTGTGAATTTCTTCATTGTCATGGTAGCCAATAAAAGGAATATGCATCCATCAAAGAGAATGGGGAGGCTAAATAATTAAACCTCTTTGGAAGCAAAAATTAGTCATCAGCAAGTCTGCTATTTCACGTTAAAAATGAGCGTTTGAAGTCACACTGAGATGTAACCATATTCCAGTAATTGATTTCACTGACAAACTCTCCAGAAAACAGGGAACAATTCATAGCCCTCAACGGCAAATTGAGGCAAATATGGCAAATATTCAAGAAATTCTTTATGTGAATAAACTGAGATGCATGTGATGCTGCCTCAACCCTACAGACTGCTACAGACTGGTGTCTGCAGCTGCAAAGTTTTCTCATGTCTAAAAGAAATAAAGATAATTCTTTTTTTAACGCAGGGATTTTTCATCTCTTTCTGTTACACCAAACATTAAGACTTATTTGCTATTACTAAATACTTTACTAGTGCTTGTCTTATCGCTTTGGCTTCTTTTTGAAGTGCTCTGAGTGGCTCACTGGTGTCCAAACAGTTCCTTTTATTGTCCTTCCCTCTATCATTCTCCTCTAATGATAGAATGCATTAGATAAGCAACTCTTCCGGAATCCTGTTGGAGGTATAATCCTTCAATCCACAATGTAGTAGTACATCAAGTATCCATTTGAGACTGATTCTGAGTCATTTGCAAAGAAATACCGGTAGGAATGACTACTTAGAAGAAAGTGTTCATTCATGCATAGTAAATACTGCCCTAAAATGTCTTGCTTTGGCACAATTTAGYTACCCACCTTCCTGTTTACCTACCTCTGATTATATTTCATACTGCAAAGATTGTGAAATCCACTCTGGAAAAGTGAATGACCAAACAAGTTTTTCTAAACTAAGCAAAATGCAGGAACTAAGTGAATGACCAAACAAGTTTTTCTAAACTAAGCAAAATCCATTATATGGGATTATATAAAATTAATATATGTGGATTAAATGTAATGGATTAAAAATAGTCTGTCTTAAAGTCCAGAGTCATGCATGATCCATACTGAGATTCACACAGCAGCAACACAGATTTTCAATCTTCTCACAAAGCTGAACTCTTCCAGTCACTCTGAGTAACTTTGCTTAAAGGGCTTACATGTGGCCTCCTTCGTGTGATTCATTCATCAGTATTTAGGGTTATAGTTTTTCTGTAAAAATAAAAATTAAAGAATAGTTCACATGTTGTTCCTTTGGAACATGGTAGCATGCTCCTACCAAACCATGAGCAAATCTCTCCTGGGAGAGTCAATAGCCCRTTCTGGAGCTTCAGCATCTGTTTTTATTCTCTGAGGCTTTGGCGACACACCAGCCAAGCAAGCTTTCCCCAGATATGCTGTGGACATCCACCCCTCTGTGGATGCCTCGGGAAAGAGCGTTACCTTGAGTACTCACAAAACTGTTTCTAAATACTTGACCAACTGTTTAAATATGGGTAATTACAGTAGACAGAAAATTGCTAACATGAAATTATCCCTTTTGGCTTCTGAAACAGTTCCCGTTCTGGGTAAACCATTTCCTGCATTTTCATTTTTGAAATACAGTTTTGATATCCTGAAATGAAAGATTAACACCCTTGGAGGCTCAGCTATWGTTAAACACACTGTCTAAGGCTTCAGAGAAATGTGACCTTTATTGTTTTTCCCTCTGCATCATTCTCTTCTCAAACACGCTTTTGTAACTGAGAGAACAGTCTGAAAGCTTTTAAAGTGATTTTTGGAATTTCAGTCCTCAGGCATTGTTCAGTGCTCACAGACTGCTCCAAGATCAAGAACTAGCTTCATTTGGATCATTACATTTTAGCTATGTGGCTAGATTAATCATATTTTACCATTTTTAAACAGTATCTTTTTTACTCATTAGAATTTGTGGTGAACTGGCCCTGCTATCTCATCCTCCTGAGAGCACAGGAGGGTGAATAATGATTTTTTTGTTGCTGATCCACGACCAAAAAAAGTGTTTTGGATCAACCCCAAAATTTTCAATTGTCTAAAAAGTAAAAGACTATTTGGAGTCTGAACAATTTGAGATATTTCTAATTTTTATTACCTTATATGGAATCACTAAAAGAATACTCGTTTCACAGAAACAAAGTTGGATGAAGGGGGGTTTTTTCATTTTTTTCACTATGTTCTGAACAATTTTGWGACTGCAGAAAGCATTCTCAAAGATTTTTGTCGTTTGACTTCACTAAATTGTCAGTCAAAATATCATCTGCATATTCTTAGTTGTACTTGCCCTTAAAGTGGAATGGTAAGGGAATTAGGGCCGTAGTGGAGAGGGAAGWTTTTTAAAATGTTCAAAACTACAATACACTGGACAAGCTGAAACTGAGCATTCAATGGATTCCCAGAGCCAAGACATCTTGTAGTTGTGTACATTGCAAATGGCTATTAATTATTCATTGTTGACCAAGGTTTTTCAGGAGGCTGCTTGTAAATCCATAAAAATCGTCTTGCAACTTCTATCACACATTGAAATGTTATTAGAAGCTRTATAAAAAACAATTTAGCCCCTTCTTTCCTGTTACTTCAAAACACACTGGAATATATTATATGGCTTTGTCCTTATTATGACTGGTGTTGCCTGACTTTTTTAATAAATTAAAAGGGTTGAAAATATTTTTGTGTTCTCCATAGAGAAAACTTGAGAAAAACTATTCTACTGTCCAAGCAGATATATTTTTAAAGTTATCTTAATATCAAGGAAAAACAAATCTATGAAAATCATACTTCAGCCAACTTTCCCCCTGCCTAAATTCCGCTTAAATCTCTGAGCCTGGTATTTCCTAYTGGCTGCCTGCCTCTGAAAGCCTAGAGCCAACAAAGAGGTACCAAGGTTTATGTGGAATTTAGGCTGAATCAAGGCCTCCAGGGCTAGGTGTTGGTAATAAATTAGAAAAAAAAAAAACTTTACTTGCTTTCTTCTGTTCATTTTACCTTGTAACACCTCAAGACTGTTGTACTACCCCAGCCACACCTGGAGACTGAAGCAAGGCTTTCAGTGCTCTGACTGCTGTCCCTCACAGAACAAATTTCTCTGTTTGAAATGTCTTTGGGGTGGGGGTGTGTGTGTGTGTTCTTGTTGTTTCGTTTTAAGTTATCCATTAAGTTTTAAAAATATCTCTATTTCAGGAATGGTAGACATTTGAGTATTTTCAAAATTTCCCTCGGATTTGTGAAATTAACTATCCTCCTCTTCTACCCAAGGCATATGATGCTYCATATCCTGCAAGCTGTGCGAATTCCTAAATGAGCTGCAGGGGGTGGGAGCTAGGAATCATTAACACAGGCTCTTGCAGACTGACTAACCTTTTCCTGGTGAGAGGCCCGTGGAAGGGAGTCACAGCTGGTGTTACTTGAGTACTTGGAGGTTATATCATCTGTGCTTTGCTGTATATCATCCCATACCTTCCTGTTGGCTCACTTTTCTTGCTCCCTATACTTTCACCAGTTTTATGGTTGAGGGAAGTGTGTTGACATACCGTTGGAATGATACATAGCAGGACRGTGGTGGAATACGACAACATGTGGTAGATTGACCCTGACTGGAGACTAGGCATCCACCGAAGCCACTCCACCCCACCCCTCCTCAGCTGGACAGGGGAGAGAGAACACAATGAAAGGCTTGTGGGTTGAGATAAGGACAGGGAGAGATCCCTCACCAGTTACTGCCATGGGCAAAACATGGGGAAATTAGTTTATTACCAATCAAAATTATAGCAGGATAATGAGAAAATAAAAAACAAACCTTAAAACACCCTCCCTCCACTCCTCCTTCTCTCTGGACACAACAGAGTGCCTGTCTTGGAGCYGKCTGGCCTTGGCTCTGTTGGACATGGGGGAAACTTCCAGCAGCTTCTCACAGAAGCCAGCCCTGCAGGCCCTTTGCTAACAAAACCTCACCATGCAAACCAAACAAACCAGGTAACTGAGAAGGTGAAAACAAGTGAGGAGATGAAACAGGGATCCTATTTGGTGTGAGACGTGAAGGGCACGTGTTAGGGTAGGAAAGCGGGGAAATAGTGTAACTGTGTGTGAAGTGTATTAAAGAGGTGGGAATAGCTGCCATTTCCATCAAGACCAACATCCACGTCTTCCTAGTTGTAGTGAGTGTTAGTGGCTGAATTTCTCAAAGCAAGCCTAGAAATTTTAAACAGTGGTGATTCTGAAAACAAGCATRCAAGTATTGCATATCCCTGTGCTTGTGGGTTGATGTAGCTCTTTATAAGTTTCAAAATAACACATAGATCACATATTCAGACTTCTTCGTACACCCCTTTAGTAGCTCCTCTGACTCTGTCAGTGATCTGTTAGCTTCCTATATCTTTGTTTTCATTCTTCTGTTTCCTTTCTTAATTTTGGAGAAAATAAGAGCAACCATTCTTTTAGAAACAGGGCTACTTCTGTAAGAAAAATCTCTTCAAACTTTTCCCTGCCCAGAAAATATTCTAGGCAAAGACAAATTGTTTCTTTCCTATTTGGGAGCACTGTTTTTATAATTCCAGTTTTATCTAGATATTATCTTTATGAAACCTTTAAGATTCTGTATTTTTAACTTCAACTGAAATTTCTAACCATCACACCCCCCATACGCAGAGCTTTGTCTAGATTTTTTATAAGAGTTATGGTAAAGCAGATATATTCCCTCAGGCCAGAGAATGATGAAACTTGGTAACAAGCTTCCTAGCTGTTATTAACAGCTCAAGGTCAGACAGAGCAGCACCTTCCAATCCTCTGTTATTTCATAGAAATATACAATTATTATGAAAAGAAGAAGAATTTTCAGCTCAATTTCATAATTTTTGGTTCCTGTGTAACCAGTTTGCCACACAAGTGTTAACAGGTAGAATTCACTGGAAGATCTAACTGAACTGGAGATGGACACTCCTTCAATTGAAGGGAGAACTGCTGTTCAATACAAGAAATGTGCTGCCAATTTCATTGTATGTAGCAGATAAATAGAGTACTTAAATGCCTGTTATTTTTTCGTGGAAAAGCTATTTCAAAAGATCACAGTCAAGCTTCATCTCTGACATAATAAATCAGTCATCACCTGGTCSCATTACTCCACACCAACCATCACTTCCTTTCTTCCTTTACTGTAATTTCAATGATGTTAGACATACCAGAAATGAGATCTCAGTCCTAGGCATCAGCATTCTGCAAATGACACAAAACAATCTTTCACAGTGCATCAGTTGGGAGTTCTCAGTCATGAAGGGCATCCCTGGTATCTATTAAGTTCCCTAAAATGCATATTACTTARTATGACTGACTTTCTGTAACACAAGGAGTGTAAATTACATTTTCATAAACATTATTTTCATCATACCATAGTTTCTTGCTAGTGAATCTAGAGGAGAATTATATGTATAATCTAGTAGACAAAGCAGGCTCACCAATAAATATGAACGAATGAAAATATGATTATTACTGCAAATGGTACACAGAATCTCTATTAGCATTTGAGTTGATGAGGRGACACAGTGCATGCAAATAAATTCAAAGAAAATAAATAAACCAGTGAATTTTTTTAAATATATGAATAAGTGAACAGGAGCTATAATTATTTACAGGGGAAAGCATGAGGATGACAAGAAATATGTATTATAATTCCATACCTTTTACCTTTGACAGTAAAAGAGAGAGATTCTCTTTCACCATACTGGGCTTTGATCTCCTAATCATTGTCACATCCTGGTGCTAATAGAGACTCTCAGACTAAAAAAATGGTTGAACCGTCACGCCTTGGGGCAGATCACTATCAATTTACAAGGCAGTGTGTCTGAATAATCTATTGATCTTTATCATAAAGGAAAGAAAGGGAGAAAAAAAAGGAAACAAAACAGCGATAAAGCTGAGGCTTTTAAGCAACACAAACCCCCATGATTAGGCCTCCTARACTGTGCAACATGTGCTGGCAAGGCAGTAGGTACAGGGGGTGTCTGGCTGCGAGAAGGTAGCAAGCAGGGGTGGTTTGGGGTGGCATGGTTGGTTGGCTCCATCAGGTTTGCCTACACTGTCCTTCCTATAATTTGAATGCCAGGATCTCTGTAGATGGGCAGTCATTTCCAGTTCGTGAAGTGCTCCTGGCCCACACCGTATTTCTTCTGCAGGGTTGTGTGGCATCTATGGCTTTGTGGYACTTTACTACATGAGGTGTTCAACACGCAGCTCCTGGAGCCAGCAGAGCTGCCCATCTCTGAAACACAAATCTGTTCGGGATGACAGAAGTACAACTRCAGAAGGACTGTTGCTGGTTTGATTTTAGAGAAGGTCTTCAATTAGTGTAGCACTAATTAATGTTTTGTATATAATCATCTAGTTGTAAGCATGAATCTGCTGTCACTCGCTTCTCATTTGAGATATCATAGCAGCTTAGAACATACTTCTCCAACTGAAGTTTGTGAAAAGTCACTTTAAGGATGTCAGTTGAATGTACCTATCATTGAAAGTGTWTTTGATCAGGAATTTGATGCTAAAGTTGCACTGCCAACTGTGAGAAATGCATTCTACCWTCAATATAAAGAGTCTGATAACTCTTGGCTTAAGTCCTTCCTCCATGTTTTTGTGTGCCTCTTATCCTAATGTGTAAGATTGGGCTRTAGATAGTAAGAGTTTCTCTTGGATTGAGAATCACTACTGTGCATCAGTGACATGATAATGGGGGATGAGAACAGTCTATCAGTGAAGGATGGAYTTAGACCTACATCCTGAAGTATGATTCTACCATAAGGTTTTCTAGCCACTGCCATTATTTTCATAACCATAGTTTCCATTAGATTTTAGTTCAGGTTTTTACAATGGCAGACATATGCTCGAGGCATAAAGTCCTATGCAAACCACATCAGGGAGTCGCACAGTTTATCTAACCTTGTGGCCAAATGAGCTGCTCTCAGTGCAAACTACTATTTCTCTACCAGCCAACCGAAAAACAGATTTAATCCTACATTAGCTGCCTAATTTTGTTACACCTCGCTGAAATGGAAGTGCTTGAATCTTAGAGATAGGAATTCTGCCCATTGGGTATTCTACCCTTTATGTGCCAACTAAATAGATGCCTCCACTGAGCTCCTGAGAGAAGACAAATTTTCCTAATCTGCAAGACCAGTACCTCCCTYTGTTAACTGTAGTAGGAATCCAGGCTATTACTTAATCTTTCACCTGTGACAGGAAATTCTAGATACTCAGGTGTCATATAATTTTTATTATTACCGTTCCTGGATGCTTTTATATTTCAGCGACTTGGATTCGTACCTCAATTTCTAATACCTTTCTTAACAGAACACCATCAGTGCTGAGCTGTAGACAGCCCTTTTTCTAAGAAAAGATATCCATATTAGACCTATTAAAGTTTTGGTTGAGAAATAATGTATAATCTTCCTTACTGGTACCCTGTTTACCCTAGTGCAAGCCATGCTTGAAAATGAAAATGTTGCATTGCAGGAAATTTTTATGAAGCAGTAAAGAATGTGTGGCTTCCTATAAAAGACACTTCATATGAAAACAAACAAGCAAACAAAACACATTCAGGAACTTTAATCTTCAGTGGCATAGTTTACAATATTCTTTCTGTAGAACAGATGTAGTTATTGCCTTTTTCCATGATGGAAGCTCTTTGCTGTCTCATTAGTTACTCCATGCTTCCTTTAATGGTTGGTATATCAACTATTGTGCTACAAATTTACTTCTGTTTCAYGTCTCTAAATGTATTCTACCATCAACACTAGTCAAATTCTCATCTTGGTTTTTAGTTTCTCTGTTTCTTTCAAGAATTGCAAAATAATATTTCCAAGAGAAGAGCATGGGAATAYGGCAAGATGCCCTGCTATTATGTTTGTAAGGAAACCTTGAGGGACCATATCATTTTCAAATGCTTGTGAAGTCAGTCTGATAGCAAGTGTCAATTGTTTTACATGGGCTTTACAGTGTTCAGCAGACTACCTGGCTGTCTATAAAGACAACATTAAATATATTGGCTAAATTCACCACCTTTCTCTCCTAATCAGACTGTGAACAGAGGTTTGTTTTGAATCCTGTTTATAAGCATGCATGAGTTTTATATCAGTATTATGTTAAGAACACCGAATACCTGGTGCTTGAATGGTACTTCTGGGATATTGTGTGCTTTGAAGATAAGGATGGAGACCATGAATCTAATCTGATAGCTTTCGGCAAGCAATATACTGTCAAGAACAAGGAGTCATACTTCACTGGTCTGGGCCAGATCGAAATTGCCAAGTCTGGAAGATTTCCTTCCTGCTTATTCTTCTATATTCCAAAGTAGATGGTATAAATGTATGAAATACTAAGGAATTGCTTGTCAAGATATACCAGTTTCTTCTAACCAACTTGTATTGGTAAGAAGTCATGTTCCTGAAATGCTAGTCAGTGAGTTAACCTTGAGATTGTTTCACAGTATTTTCTTGCCAGAGAGCACACCATATTTTACTCTGGTTCTGCTTCAAGTCTACCCATGACTGGAATAGGGTCAAGCTTTGAGCTACATGGGTGGTGGTGATTTGGTCAGACATAGTGAGGGACATAACATTGTATAGTTAACACAAATCTTTGACCTCTGGACATTTTCCCTTGTAGCTGCATATGGATTCTGACTAAGGCTAGAAAGATAGCGGGTTGTTACCCGATTACAGGCAGGCAGTCAGAGAAATGAGGTTTCTTATTGCTCTTATTAAATGTGTATTTTTTAGGAAAGGGTACTTTGGTACATTCCTTTGGAACATTGGCACATTGCTTTGTAACACCACTTATGGACGAGMCTGCAATATCCTGTGGTTCTTATGAATTGAAATGAAAGAGAAATACATAAAAAGTAGAACATCTGTCTGTCCTTCATGGAGGGACATAAAATAGTTTGGGTTGGAAGGGACCTTCAAAGCTATCAAGTCCAAACCCATGCAATGAGCAGGGACATCTTCAACTAGATCAGGTTGCTCAGAGCCCCATTCAACCTGACCTTGAATGTTTCCAGGGATGGGGCATCTTCCACCTCTCTGGGCAACCTGTTCTATTCATATACGTAAAAGTTACCTATGACAATGCAGTTCTGGGATTTCTTTTAAACTATTTGTTGTATCAAAAATATTAATTTAACTCATATTTTCTACTAGCTGATCTTTGCCTAACTCTGTACTATTTCACTCAGGAATGTAGCTAGAAATAGTGACTGCAGAACAGCTACWATCAGCTTGGTCAGGGTAAGTTCTCTCATATTTGGCAATAGTGATAAAGGGGAAAACAGATTTTTTTTTTTCCCATGAAGCACTCCAGATTGTTATAATCAAAGCCCATTTTTTATGATGCTGGAATATATRGGTAATTTTCAAATCTATGGATTTTTTTCATTGATATAACAAATTCTAGCTTTCCTTTCTACAAAAACTAATATCATCTCAAATTCCCTGAAGGCATGCATTCATGGCTCTTTTTCTTGTCCTATTCCTTAAGCCAATRTTATCAACAAAATGCTAATCTGGGAATAATGTTCGGTGGCTTTGGAACAACTGTTTACTCGTCATTCTGTTGTTAAGCATTTTTGTTGAGATCGACTGCCTTACAGAGCAAATCGTTACCTGAAGTGTTTTGAACTTTTCTAAAAGTCATAAAATATAGTATGAACTAAACCCTCTTTAAAGATCTGTCTCTCCTTTTTCTCTATAAACATCTGTGTCCTATATTYACTGTAACTGATACTTTCTCGCCTGGCTATAGTTCCCTGATCTAGTCAATTTGATTTAAATATTTACCACCCCTGCTAGGTCCTTAAAATTATAATGGTGTGTTGTAAAATTTATAAAACTTAAACTGAAAACATAAAAATGAACAAAAATAAAACATGAGGTTTTAATAGTGTGCAGAGTGGATAATTACAAGTTGTGGGACTAGGCCAGGCTGGGGAAAACAAAGATACATTCTGGTTGTTCCTGCCTTCTATCTGGACGTGTCAAAATTCTTTGTAACTGTTCATCAACTTGACTTCCCAATCTCAGGAAAATAATATCATTACCTTAGTTTTACATTTAGATGAGACCCTTTTTAAACTTGAAGGCATGTGTGAAAACAGACCTCACAAACAATTGTAACCCACTTCTAATAAGAACAACAGCAATGGAAAACATAGTGAAGTTCCGAGGTTATCATTGTCATGTACAGTCTGGCCATAATAATAATTAGAAAGACTTTAACTTCTTATGATCTGAAAATCTGTAGTTGAAAGTCATCAGCTTGTGAAAATCAATACTGCATTACTGGAGTTATTGTGTGAGACTCTCAGCCAGCAGAAAGTGATGCACCTCTGCTGACAGCAGTGTTTGATTAGGACCAGCTGGGAATGTCAGCCGTGGAAGGCCAGCTGGATATCTCACTTAAAACCTTTCTGCTTGCCTTGCACATACTGATGATATGCTCCAAATTACTATTTTCCAGTTACTTTGGTTTACAAAACCTAAAGTTCTAGTGTCTTGAGCACTTGAACTAAAGGAGATTCTTCTCCCTTACCTCTGCTATTACAGAGGGCACAAACTGCAGAATAGCTCTGAATCAAGGGGTACAAAAACCTTTTGCACGGTCATTTAGAACCATAAAATTTCTTCATGAWATCCTGGGTATTTCTCAATCACTGTCTGGGATATGTACCTACTACTTACCCTCATCTCTTGGCAGRCCTCTTTAGGACTGCTTCAGCAGCAAAGTATTATCTGGGTCCAGGGAAGATACCRAGCTATTCCTTGTTCACGTCTAACCTGCTTGCAAGATGTTAACAAACAAAATTCATCCTGGCAGCCATTGGCACCAACAGATGGCCGACCATTCCTACTCTGTTTTGGAGGTTATTCTTTCGGCTGCAATAGCATTTGAATCATCCAAAAGGCTAATGGAACATTCTGGGTGTGAATCACATCAGTGCAATGGACTCACGTGGTTTCCTCCAAGGATATTTGTAGTTGATGCAGCTGTGTCATCAGCCTCCACCATCTCCTGTTCCTCGTGTTCAAGTCTCGCTGTGGGCTGTGGGGTTCACTCTATCCTTCCTCTCATCAGGRATCTCTTCCATCAGTGCAAAATGAAGGAGTAAAAATGTGAGACCAGTCAGAAGAGCATGTTTGAGAAATTTGAAGTGTGCTGGCACTGTTGTATGAAATTGAAATGTCCCTGGATAATGAAACCAAAGGCACTGCTTGTTAACAAGTGAAGCTGATGAGTTCTTTTCTGTCTCAGATCTGGAGACAGCCGGATACTCTCCAAAAGGGAGTTTGTTTGTGCTGTCCATCTTACCTTTGCACAGAAAATGTCCAGCTCCTTGTGATGTAATCCAAAATGGTAGCTGTCAAAACTGTTTCCCACCAAATCTTATTTCTACAGAACTGAGAAGAGACCTCTATCATGAGAGGGCAGAAGAGGGCTGTGACAAGTATGAGGGATTGAACTTCAAAAGGCACTTTTGGATTTACRGTATGTGCTCTCTGAACCAAAGTTGTATATTGTTATCATCTGCATTCAGACTGGTTTATGAGCTTGACTTATTTTATAGAGAGATGACATAAAACGTCAGCTTTACATATTTTATTTAAATATATGATACAGGGAAAGCCTAAAAGGAGGGTTTAAAGCTCGGAAGAGTGAATACTTTACAGCTTTTCTAGAATATTATCCTTCTAAAAATAATACTTTCAATATTTATCTGGAAATATATTCACTATTTCTAAAATAATGTCTTTTTCCGTAGTGATGCCTTTTGATCTTTGATTGAAGATTTAGAGTATTAGAGCAAGCAATGCCAAACAATAAGCAAAACAATATATCTTCTTTAAAGGGCAGGCCATCTCTAAAACTTACACCAATGTACTGAGCAAAGTTTGTYCTCATGTGCTTTCAGAATCACCTTTGCTGGAACTACTGGGAAATGATGCTTTTTCTGCAGTAAGCACAAAAGTCCATACATTAATTAAAATGCTGGATTGTTGTTGTGTACCATCATTACCATGCCAGAACTGCTTGACAAAATTAAAAATACAGGACTAACCAATGGCACCTGTAAAAACTTACAGAAAAGTGGAGAGTGTGTGAGGGGGTTTTGTTAACTCACCTGCAGAAGCTTCTAGATCAGTGATGGGATTTAAAAGTCCTTAACTCAAGTTAGCAGCTGGGATTCAGGTTGAATTAACAGATCTGTCA
Source organism: Amblyornis subalaris (assembly GCA_018881555.1). Classification (NCBI taxonomy): domain Eukaryota; kingdom Metazoa; phylum Chordata; class Aves; order Passeriformes; family Ptilonorhynchidae; genus Amblyornis; species Amblyornis subalaris. The sequence goes on from JACAXG010000022.1 coordinate 1,778,978, forward strand.
GTTAAGAATAAAAAGTATTTATTGTCCTCTCTGCTCTGTAGGTTTCACTTACACTTTGGCTTTTAAATGTTCAAGTGAAAACAAAGCCAGCATCTGAGAGTAGTAGAATTATAAAAACAGGCAGTTTCAAATTTGCGGTGAACTTAGGTCAATTTGTTATGCTGCATGAAGAAGATTCCTGTAGAAATTTCATAATTTCAAAACCAGCATTATTTCATAATAAGCCCCAAACCAGCAAGGCATTGCTATATAAAGATGTTGATACTGGGARAATGGGAAATATTAATACTACTATGCAAGGCCCTGGTGAGCACCAGCCTCAAGACTATTTCCCTAGTCACCCATATCTGAGAAAGATGAACTCAAGCAGAAATAGGTGCAGGAAATGCTGCTCAGTTGTCAACCTATATATGGAATGAAGTTGGAAGGATTTGATTAACCGAGAAACAACTGAAAGGTCATAAAGAACAAAATTTTGTTTTTTCTGAGTAAGCAGGAAGTAAGAAAATCTGCTAAATAAAATGATTCAAGGCTATTTTCTGGTACCCAAGAAGCTCAGAGAGTAAAGAATAGAGGTCAGCATTCCCAGAGGGTGATTAATCCTGTCTGAAGTCTGCACGAGAGAGTCAACAAACATCTACCTGTTAACTGAGGCACTTTAGTGARGTGCCTAAATATAGTGAGATAAATCCAAACCAGTTTTGGCACAACAGSAAATGGATATACAAAAATATAATATTTAATCTCACTCCAAAGCACGTATCCTACCAAGAGAAAACTTAACATGAGTTTATATGACCAGGGTTTAGGATAATGCCACACCTTGGTTCTCTCCCTGAAACAAGGAACATCACTTCCATATTCCAGAGATTTGCAAACTTGTTTTGCTTGTTTTCCATCATTTACTATAATGGAAGACACATAAGAGAAGATGTCAGAGTAAGCAGAAATGAGACAAGGAAGGCCAAGCCCCCTCTGGAATTAAATCTTGCTAGGGATGCCAAGGACAAGAAGAAGCATTTTTTCCAATACATCAAAAACAAAAGGAAAACAAAGGGTAATGTGGTTCCTTTACTAAATGAAGGGAGAAACCTGGTAACAGAGGGCACAGAGAAGGCAGAGTTACTCACAAGATGCATCCAYGAGCACTGAGGGAGCTGGCAGAGACCATATCCAGGCTGCTCACAATAATCTTTGAAAGGTTGTGGTGATCAGGAGAGGTGCCTGAGGACGGCAGGAAAATAATTGCCGCCTCAGTCTTCAAAAAGGACAAGAAGGAGGACACAGGTAACTACTGGCCARTCCTTACCTCAATCCCTGGAAAGTGATGGAGCACCTCATTCTGGAGGTCATCTCTATCCACATGGATGACAAGAAGGCCTGTCACTGGYGGTATCCCCCAAGATTCAATACTGGGCCCAGCTTTGTTTAACTTCTTCATCAATGACTTGGATGAAGGGGCAGGTGCCTCCTCAGCAAGTTTGCTGATGACACAAAGCTGGGAGGAGTGGCCGATACCTCAGAGG